>SMMW01000213.1:0-22604 GCA_004794655.1 Marisa cornuarietis
AAGACCGACGCCAACATCTTTCAAAACAAACAGACAAGAACCAGCAAATCTTCAGACTTACCAGTCATACAGGAAGAGACTGACAGAGCAGTACGCAGTCTGAAGGGAGGAAAGCCACGTGGCATTGACATCATACCAGCTGAGCTGCTAAAACAGTGTGGAGAAGAAACAAAGCCCCTCACTGTCCTGTGCCAAAGAGTCTGGGAACGCAAAGAATGGCTCAGAGAATGGACGCAGTCACTAACCATACCCCTCCCCCAGAAAAGGAAACAGCAAACAGTGTCAGAGCTACAGAACCATAAGCCTTATCAGCCACCCAAGCAAAGTCATGCTGAAGGAAATACAGAACCGCATCTGCACCACCGCAAAGAAACTTCTAGCAGAAGAACAGGCTGGCTTCAGATTAAGTAGAAGCCCAGTTGAGCAGATCTTCAATTGTCGCATTTTTAAAGCAGCATCTTCAGCATCAGCGTGACGTCTATCATAACTTCATAGAACTTAAGAAGAATTTAAAAAGTCTGGCACGAGGAGTGTTATGCGACAATTCAACTTCGAAGAAGGCCTCGTTCAAGTCACCGAAGCGCTAATTAACAACTCAGAAAGCGCAGTATTGGTGGATAACCAACTAGGAGCTTACTTCCACACCACAGCAGGGGGACAAGGATGCAGCCTATAACCTGTGCTGTTCAATATCTTTTTGGAGAACATCATGCGTGAAACCCTTCATGGCCACCTCCATTGAAAGAAGGCCGACTTGCAGCCTGCGCTTGGCAGACGACATAAATCTGTTATCAGGTATAAACGAAGAACTGCAAGACCTCACCAACAGACTGAAAGACAGTTCGAGCATATATGGAATGGAGACCACCACTGACAAGAACAAAGTTATGATCAATGGCAACGGCAAACCAGAGCTCTACATGAACAGGGTACAGCTCGAAGAGGTCAGCAGCTTCAGATACTCGGGAGCCACCCTCTCCAAGGACGGCAACTCCACGTCAGACATCCGCATCAGGATCGCAACAGCAACAGCGACGGTCAGGATCTGACACAGCCATATCATCAGATTTACTACAAAGTACAATTTGTACAAATCACTTGTAGCATCCTGCTCTACGGTGTGAAACTTGAACTCGGGAAAGGAGAATGTAAGCATTCGAGAAAAGTACATGAAGCAGCTGCTCCGGATCACATACAGATAACACAGAACCAACGACTTTGTACGAAGCACGGTTGCCACACTGGTAGGACACCAGGAACGTCTACTATCAACAGTCAAGTGACGTAAGCTGGTCTTCTTTGGTCATGTGACCCGGCACGACACCTTGTCGAAGACTGTCCAAGGCACCATCGAGGGTGGCCGACACCGCGGTGGTCAGAGAAAGAACTGACTTACGAACATCAAAGACTGGACTGGTAATCCTGTACAGACCTGCTGACTATCACCCACAATAGACAAGAGTGGCGGCCCCTGTCAAGGGACGACTGACTACGAAAAGCAACAACAGAATAAAAGTAAATGGAAAATGTTCTCATAGTGTCAACTAAACAAGCTGAAGGTCTTGGAGTATCAAGGGGTCAACACTACTCACTGAGCGGTCCTGACAAACGGTATAGTCAAACTTTAACATCGCAGGAAAATGTGTTAAAAAAATAAGGACTCCTAGAAGAATGACATGCAGGGATGTTACAAAAATGTAAACCAAGACAAAAATGATACGTGATACTAGAGAATATGAAGATTTAAAGTTTTAGAGAACAGGATTGAGAACTAGCAACAATAATGACATCTAAACTTTATGTAATGGCACAGAATGGCAACCGTTAAAGTAAAATTTGCAACAAACAGATAAACGGACAATACCCAGTAGTAAATCAAAACAAAAGAAAGTTTAATAGAAGAAAGAATACAGCATGGAACTAAAACAAACCTATATGTACCAATGAACAGAAACATTGCACAAGAAAGCAGAAAAGTGGAGAACAAAGCAACTCAGCCTGTCAGGTGCAGCCTTGTTCCAATTGCAATACAATTGTCATGTGTTCCAAGTGTAATGCAATAAAATTGATAGGGTTAGGGTTATCAATAAATAGAAAACAGATTGACGGGTACATACCGGTGAGCCCTCAGCACCTGGCACTCCTGTGGCACCTGGTTGTCCAGGTGATCCGGGTACACCAGGAATTCCAGGAAGTCCGGGTTCACCTGGGGGTCCCTGTACCAACAGACACAGCCCCATATGACATATATTAAACAGACCCAGCCCCTGTAGCATGGTCTGTATGTTATACACAGATAATAACATAGTCACATGTAACATGGTGTGAATGTTATACACAGACACAATCACATGTAACATGGTGTGAATGTTATACACAGACACAATCATATGTAGCATGGTGTGTATATTATACACAGACACAATCACATGTAGCATGGTGTGAATGTTATACAGACACAATCATATGTAGCATGGTGTGTATGTTATACACAGACACAATCACATGTAACATGGTGTGAATGTTATACACAGACACAATCATATGTAGCACGGTGTGTATATTATACACAGACACAATCACATGTAGCATGGTGTGAATGTTTTACACAGACACAATCATATGTAGCATGGTGTGAATGTTATACAGACACAATCATATGTAGGATGGTGTGTATGTTATACAGACACAATCATATGTAGCATGGTGTGTATGTTATACACAGACACAATCACATGTAGCATGGTGTGTATATTATACACAGACACAATCATACAAAGCATGGTGTGTATGTTATACACAGATATTTACATAATCACATGTAACATGGTGTGTATAATATACACAGACAGAATCGTATGTAACATGGTGCGTATGTTATACACAGACACAATCATATGTAGCATGGTGTGTATGTTATACACAGACACAATCATATGCAACATGGTGTGTATGTTATACACAGACACAATCACATGTAGCATGGTGTGTATGTTATACACAGACAATCATATGTAGCATGGTGTGAATATTATTCAGACACAATCATATGCAACATGGTGTGTATGTTATACACAGACACAATCACATGTAGCATGGCGTGTATGTTATACACAGACACAATCACATGTAACATGGTGTGTATGTTATACACAGACACAATCACATGTAACATGGTGTGTATGTTATACACAGACACAATCACATGTAGCATGGTGTGTATGTTATACAGACACAATCATGTGTAGCATGGTGTGAATGTTATACGGACACAATCATGTGTAGCATGGTGTGAATGTTATACAGACACAATCATATGTAGCATGGTGTGTATGTTATATACAGACACAATCATATGTAGCATGGTTTGTATGTTATACAGACACAATCATATGTAGCACGGTGTGTATGTTATACACAGACACAATCATATGTAGCATGGTGTGAATATTATTCAGACACAATCATACGAAGCATGGTGTGTATGTTATACACAGATAATCACATAATCACAGGTAACATGGTGTGTATGTTGTACACAGACACAATCATATGTAGCATGGTGCGTGTTACTTACAGACACCGTCAAGTGTAGTATTTTAACACATAGTAGCTATGGAAATAAGTGTGTGTGTGTGTGTGTGTGTGTGTGAGAGAGAGAGAGAGAGAGCGAGAGAGAGAGAGAGAGACTTACCTGAGTACCATTGAAGCCAGGTGGTCCTTGAGGACAGAGGACAGGGCACATCATGTCGTCCTGTACAGCAGATGGTTTTTGTAAGCAGAGGTTAGAGTTTACCAAACAAGTAGCAGGACAGGTAGTTAATTTCATGAAAAGACTGATTGAATTGTCTACAAAGAATTGCCTATTCATCATGTCTGCATCAGGACACAAACTCAAAGAAAATACACATTAATAATTCATTCAAAGGTTTACAAAAGCTTTGTTAAGCTTTTTCGCTGGATAAGTGAAAGGTTTATGCTTACGTTATTTGTCAGATATACAATAAAGAGCAATCAAATCTGGAACCACCAGCCATTAATCAAATGAACTGAGGGAAAAAAATCTCAATCTCTTGAAAATAGTTTTAAATAAACAGTATAAAGTTTGCAGTAATTTCTGACTCACTTGATTGTACAACACTTCAGTGACAATAACAATCATAAAACATCAGTAATACATTTGGAAATTATAGAGCTTCATTACTAGCGCTGCCTCTACCACTACCACTAAAAAAATGGGGGGGAAAGACAAAAGTGGAAAAAGACAGATATCTGAGGAGGAAAGAGTGGCAGACATACAGAGAAATCAGGGTTAGGGTTAATCCCAATCCATAGATACAGAGATATCAGGGGTGTACCAGACTCTTGTACATTTCTGCCAAACAGAGAGAAATGGAGGGAGTGTGAGTGTGAGAGAGAGTTCATGTGGAGAGAAAAACATGTATGGGTGAGTGACAGAGAGTGTGAAGAGAGAGTGCATGTGTGAGAGAGCGCATGTGTGTGTGTGTGTGTGTGTGTGTGTGTGTTAGAGAAGCAGAGTGTTTGTTGGAGAGAGAGAGTGTTAGAGTTTATTTGGAGCAAGTGTATGAGAGGAAAGTGTGTGTGTGTGTGTGTGTGTGTGTGTGTGTGTGTTAGAAAGAGAGTGTTTGTGTGAAAAAGTGTGTGTGTGAGAAAGTGTGAGTGAGAGAGAAACTTTGTGAGAAAGTGTGTGTGTGAGAGAGAAAAACAGTGTGAGAGAGCATGTGTGTGTGTGAGAGAGAGGGAGTGTAGGTGTGAGAAAGTGTATGAGAGAGAAACAGTGTGAGAGTGTGTGTGTATGTGTGTGTGAGAGAGAGAGTGTGTGTAGGTGTGAGAAAGTGTATGAGAGAGAAACAGTGTGAGAGAGAGTGTATGTGTGAAAACGTGTGAGAGAGAGACAGTGAGAGAGAGTGTGTGAGAGAGTGTAAGTGTGAAAACGTGTGAGAGAGAAACAGCTGTGTGTGAGAGAGTGTGTGTATGAGAGAGAGAGTGTGTGTGTATGAGAGAGAGAGAGTGAACACATGACTGTGAATAATCATAAGCCCTTTGTATTGGACACTTTGAATAATCACAAGCTGTTAGTGTTGGACACATGATGAATAATCACAAGCTGTTAGTGTTGGACACACTGTGAATACTCATGAGCTCTTAGTGTTGGACACATGATGAATAATCACAAGCTGTTAGTGTTGGACACACTGTAAATACTCATGCGCTCTTAGTGTTGGACACATTATGAATAATCAGTCTTAGCACTTGACACATTATGAATAATCATGCGCTCTTAGTGATGCTTTACCTTCACCATGTACCACATGCACCCACACCCACATCCACATTCCTTGTGTCTGACTGTACCTTTCCATTCTCGGCATCTTCCTCAGGCCCAGGTGGCTGAAAATTAAAAGTAATTATCACTACAGCAGTTTGAAGCAAGATGAGTGGCTAGATCTTGGCATTAGTTGTTACAGGTGCTGACTGCAAGTGACATAAGACTTGGTGTCAGGTGCGCGGTTGTGGTTAGTGGCAGTTTATATTAAAGTCCTTCAAGTTCTCTCCTTTTCTGTTGTTGGGGGGTGGGGGGTCGACACGTCAAACAGTTTCACTCTTTCAGTCTTGTTCTTTGGCGTTGATCATACGGACAGCATACATCGACCAAATAACTCCGACAGTCTTAACGGCAGACAAATGATCAAGTCAATAATAATTCCACAGTAGGTAAACGTACTCCACACAGTTATATAATCTTCTCAGGGGATCACACCGCAGCTGAGAAAATTAGTAAATCGAGGAACCACACAGTTAATACTTCTCCATACAGTTAATATTTCTCTACACAGTTACTCTTTCTCCACACAGTTAATACTTCTCCACACAGTTACTCTTTCTCCACACAGTTAATACTTCTCCACACAGTTAATACTTCTCCACACAGTTACTCTTTCTCCACACAGTTAATACTTCTCCACACAGTTAATACTTCTCCACACAGTTACTCTTTCTCCACACAGTTAATACTTCTCCACACAGTTAATACTTCTCCACACAGTTACTCTTTCTCCACACAGTTACTATTAATTCCAACCTCTGTCCCAAATTCTTCTTTCTCCCCAGACTCTCACGTCTGCTTCTTCTCCCAATTTCTAAACAACGCCCCCTATACCAACATTCAATCCAGGGTGATAATCTCTACTCATACAAGGGTGACAACCTCGATGGTTACATGGACGTTCAGGGGTGGTAACACATGTTCATAACTATGCCAGAGTTATTACAGACTCTGAGATCACGTGATTTGAAATTCGCTAAGTTAGAACTCGAGCTGTTGTGTGGTTAAGGTCTTTGTTAACATGAGGGTTAGGGTCAGCGTCTGCCATGGAAAGCCTAACCTCAGGGTTAGTTACTCGACTACAAGTTCTACCCCAGTGCAGTTGGGTTTTTACCCGAGGGAAAGTCCTACCTCAGCGCTGTTTGGCTTTTACTTGACTAAAGTGCAGTTTGGATTTTACCCGACTATAAAGATTTACCTCAGGGCAGTTTGGTTTTCACCAGATTAAATATTCTACCTCAGTGCAGTTTAGCTATCACGTGACTAGGCTAATGTCTGCACTATATTAGCTTTTCAAAGGTATAAGACGGAAGAAATTCATTCATTTGATTTGGTGAAATAGGTACGGGTACTATAAGCTCAGTTGATCACTTGAAAAAGTTTCGGGTAGGTTAACGAGAATGTTCCGATGCAGTATCGGCAAGAACAACGATGAAGGGACGGACAATTAAAGAAGCACAAGTTTTCAGGCAGACAAACACAGGTAGAGAGCAGAAGATCATGTTAAGAGTTAAGCAGGTGCAGGAGACGGGGATGCGATTCACAGAGAAAATGAAAGTTAGTTTGAAATTTAGTCAGCAAATGCTCACTTGCAAATAACACGCAAATGACGAGGCCAACGGTGGACAAAGTTCAAAGCACAGGCCTAAGGGGCGGCATGTATGACAGCTTGGCAAGAGGGGACTTAGTCAAAGTAGAGTGTAGGACACACAAATTCAATGATCCAAAACTGCCTTGGAAAGAAAGTTCTGAGGAAAAGTGGCAGACATCTACCTCGTGAAACTATTGCAAAAGATAAATTGAGAAGTTACTTTCAAAATGTTCTCAGGCTGACGAGGCTCTTTCTTCTGAAGAAGATGAGACCGTTTTGATGACCTGCGTGGAATAGAGGAACTTGGCGAGACTGTGAGTGAAAGTCAGGTACGTACAGCAGCATGAACTATTTAGTCCGGTAAGGTGTGTTACAATGTGCCAGTTCTGTCGTCAACCCGCTGTTCGCCCTGTCCTGACACCTGCACACCATGCTGCTTGCTTGCACGGATACGATGCCATCTGGCATGGACAAGGCAACAGTGGGCCGCAGTCCTCATCACTGATGAATCTCGCTTTACCAGGCTCTCCTACGATGGGTGAATCCGAGTCTGGAGACGACAGGAAGAGTGTTCACATCCCCCTGTGGTCGAGCGTGATCGCTGTGGTGGTGGATCCATCATGGTGTTGGATGGGATGGGCACAACTTCCCTGTGTTTGGTGCATGGCAACCTGACAGGCGTGGCATGCACAGATAACATTTTACATCCTCTGTTGTTGCCAGCACTGCAGGTCATTGGACCAGGTGCCGGTCTTCATGGTGACAACTCCAGATTGCACAGGGGCCGGGTCGTCAATAAAGGTAAAAAAAAAGGCAAAGGTAAAGGTCATCCCATATCCTGTTCAGGTGGTTGGGGAGTGAGGTGTTAGAGACCCCACTTTTCTCGGGGCCAGCTTTTACATGAGGGTGGTGCCAATCTCCTCTCCCTCGCTGCCTTACCTTCCCCAACCCTCTATGGAGTCAGGTACCCATTCCCGTCAGCTGGGTCGACTGGGGGAAGTTTGCTGCGGTTATCGGGAATTGAACCAGCGCGCTCTCGGGTCGGACGCCAGCGCTCTAACCACTCGGCCATCCGCTTCCCCTAAGTCAGTCAATGACTGCCGGTGGCACGAAGTCAACCGCAGGGACTGGCCAGCCTGTTCCCCCTCTGAATCCCATTGAACATCTGTGGAATGTCATGAGCCCCCCCCCCCCCGCCCCCAAAGAGTCGACCTCAATCAGCTGTGAAGTGTTTTTCAGTAAGAGTGGCAGGAAATTCATGAAGGAATCTGAGATCGTTGCTTCAGTCCAAGATACAACAGTGTCTTGCTTGCATTCAGGCTAGTGGTGGACATACACGATAATGACTTTCTTTTTCTCTGACATCCCTCTTCTGAATTTTAAATATATAGGTTATGTCAGTCCAAGCTCAAATTCTTGTTGTTAATATGATTTGTTTCAATGAAATTGGCTGATAATGTTTCATTTAACGGTCTGAGCCAATCTGTGAAAAGGCGGTATATAAATCCTCATAATTATAATTAATGAATAAAGAAATGCTTTGCTTCAGTATTATTGTCTGTGTATTCATTGGCACAAAACAGTGATTGACTATACAATAGGCCTTTCCGTTGTTTTGTGCAGTATGGGATGGACCTGCTAATACATATAGTGGCCCCACTGATACCTTGAAAGAGACTGTCTAATCACGGACGTGTATAGGGTGGATTGCTGTCTGTCTGCCGAGACCAACGCTGAGCCTCTTGCGAAGTTCTCCCCTGTTAGTCTCGGCGAGCCTTAACAATGAATGTGAATAAACCGGAAACTATATCGTCCAAAGCCTCGTTCTAGTAGTTAAACTGAAACGTGACTAAACCGGAAGCTATTTCGTAACCAGCCTCGTTCTATGACTTCACTGAAAAAAATCGTCTGCAAGCAGTCCAGTAATACAAGTCCGTGGTCTAATAGAGACAACTTCCTAAGCAGGATCAAAAGCTGTACCACGTGAGTAGGGCAGCCGGCACTTTAGCAAGATGCCACACACAGAGAAGCAACAAGACCTGGACCGATGTCGCATCGGTGACAAGCACTTTATCGTTGCACCACCGCAGCGTTCAGTCGCTGACGGGAGCAGCAACAACATCAACATATAATTGCAAGAAGGGTGTAGAAATCTATAATTATCTTTCCTGAAAAATATTGAGTGTGTACAATTCTTTATCACCAGCAGGCATTCTGCTGTCTTCATGAAACTGTCTTTCAGTGGCACACTCCTAATATTTCACGTGTGAAAAATCGTCACCCTGTCCATCTACATCATCGGTAAATAGCAGAGCAAACTGTGTAGCCTTTCATCACTTACAATGGTATCTTCAAATTCTGAATAGCATGGTATTGTGGAAATAGGTGACTGGATAGCTAGGACAGAACTGACTACAAATAGAGTTTGGGCAACATTTCAGGAGAGGAGATAAGTCAGTTTAGCAAAGGATAGCTTAGTGGCTAGACAATATTCAGTGAGCTTGGCAGTGGAAAGTCTAGTGGTTAGACAATATCCAGTGAGCTTGGCAGTGGAAAGTCTAGTAGTTAGACAAAATCCAGTGAGCTTGGCAGTGGAAAGTCTAGTAGTTAGACAATAGCCAGTGAGCTTGGCAGTGGAAAGTTTAGTGGTTAGACAATAGCCAGTGAGCTTGGGAAGGTTAATAGTTAGACAATATCCAGTGAGCTTGGCAGTGGAAAGTCTAGTGGTTAGACAATAGCCAGTGAGCTTGGGAAGGTTAATAGTTAGACAATATCCAGTGAGCTTGGCAGTGGAAAGTCTAGTGGTTAGACAATAGCCAGTGAGCTTGGGAAGGTTAATAGTTAGACAATATCCAGTGAGCTTGGCAGTGGAAAGTCTAGTGGTTAGACAATAGCCAGTGAGCTTGGGAAGGTTAATAGTTAGACAATATCCAGTGAGCTTGGCAGTGGAAAGTCTAGGGTTAGACAATATCCAGTGAGCTTAGGAAACCTAGTAGTTAGACAATATTCAGTGAGTTTGGCAGTAGGAAGTCTTGTGATTAGAGAGCTAACCCACGTCTGGCCTGACACCCATATGAGGCAGCGCACTTCTGCCAAAGCTGACCCACCTGGGGAGTACCTGATCTCGATGATGGAGAAAGCCAGAAAGAAAACCAAACAACCAACAAGCCAATTAATTTTCAGAACATGCAACCACAAAACACGTGTCTCTATCAGGAGCACTAACCCCTACATAAACCCTGATATACATACGGGTGTCTCTAACAGTCACACTGAGCCTGACATACAGGTGTCTCTATCAGTCATGCTTGACCTGACATACAGGTGTCTCTAACAGTCAAACTGAGTCTGACATACAGGTGTCTCTAACAGTCACAATGAGCCTGACATACAGGTGTCTCTAACAGTCACAATGAGTCTGACATACAGGTGTCTCTAACAGTCACACTGAGTCTGACATACAGGTGTCTCTAACAGTCACACTGAGTCTGACATACAGGTGTCTCTAACAGTCACACTGAGTCTGACATACAGGTGTCTCTAACAGTCACACTGAGTCTGGTATACAGGTGTCTCTAACAGTCACAATGATTCTGACATACAGGTGTCTCTAACAGTCACAACGAGCCTGACATACAGGTGTCTCTAACAGTCACAATGAGTGTGACATACAGGTGTCTCTAACAGTCACAATGAGTCTGACATACAGGTGTCTCTAACAGTCACACTGAGTCTGACATACAAGTGTCTCTAACAGTCACAATGAGTCTGATATACAGGTGTCTCTAACAGTCACACTGAGTCTGACATACAGGTGTCTCTAACAGTCACACTGAGTCTGACATACAGGTGTCTCTAACAGTCACACTGAGTCTGACATACAGGTGTCTCTAACAGTCACACTGAGTCTGACATACAGGTGTCTCTAACAGTCACAATGAGTGTGACATACAGGTGTCTCTAACAGTCACACTAACCCTGACACACAGTAATTTCTATCAGTTAACCCTAATACAAGCTTGTCACAGATATCTCTATCAGTCACACTAACCCTGACATACTTACAAGCTCATCGCAGGTGTCTCTCTCTGGCTTGGAGGGATCGCAGTCCAGCAGCATCCACTGGAGCTCAAACTGCACAACATGTATAAGAATGTAAACACCACATTTTGTAGGATTGACAAGGAGACCTAAAATGCCAAAGATTAAATTATTCTAAGATTATAAACCATACCTTAGATAGCAAGGACCACTTTATTTTAAGGTTTGCAGCTGAGATCACGAAGAAATTATCCTAAGTTAAGAAAGACACCTCAAACCTCATTACTCAAGATTAACAATGACACATCAAATCACAAAGACCATGGACATTTACTATCGAACCATATCATGTATCTCTACAGTCTCTGTGTGTGTGTGTGTGTGTGTGTGTGTGTGTGTGTGTGTGTGTGTGTGTGTGTGTGTGTGTGAGAGAGAGAGTGAGAGAGAGATATCAAAATTTATTATGCCTTCCTGCAGTGTGTATGATAATATGTGATGCCTCCCTTCAGTGTGTGGGTGATAACATATGATACCTCCCAGCAACAATTTAAATTCCCCCCTAGTGGACCCAGGTGTCGGGAACGGGTACCTGACCACAAGGAGGTTGGGGAGGGTAAGGCATAGAGAGAGAGAGAGAGGAGATGGGCTTCGATCTAGCAAAAGGCTAGGCCTGAGAGCAGTGAGGGGTCAAGGCCTCAAGAACCCTCCCGAGACACCCAAAGGTTAGGGGATGACCTTAGCAGTACCTGATGGATGTTGCATTAATTAACGTGGAGTGACCAAGGGTCACTATATATGTCGGAGGATACTTGCATGCAGGGGACACTGTCACGGATCGACCCGTGACAGTAAAGAATGTGAGAATGGGAGTTAGTTCCCTTTATGTAATAAGGTGCAATACTAGTCCTCCTTGAATGAAACTAGAGGAATGTGAGTATGGTTCATCGTACGACTGAGTAAAGTAGTCACAGATGTCCTGTAAGGCACCTGAGCTGATTGGATTTGATTCCCCGACCTAACTTCCTAGTGTAAGGACATAGGAGACTGTACTGTGTGAAAGCGAGAGGGGAGTAGACCTAATTCCTTGCCTAGTCAAGGTATGCAAGGTCTTGTTGTTGATTAATCTTTGTAATAGTCTTTTTCTTTACTGCTTGGCCTGGAGAGAATGATGAGCGTTTATGATATTTGATGGTTCTAAGAAATAAGTACGATTGCTGTGAAGGTAGAATATAATGTGACAATGCAGTGGTGTGAGTATTCATGAAAGCATAAGTATTTTCAGGAATTAGTTGGGGGGTCGACAAGACTGGATGAAGATATCTTGGTAATGGAGTATTTGAGTATTTTGCCTGCTACAAGGTGTGGGAAACTACGACCAAGGAGTACCTAGTCTTCAACGGAGCTGTGTGCCCTACGACCAGGAGTATATTGTCGTCAGTGAGCTGTGTGCCCTACGACCAGGAATATATTATCGTCAGTGAGCTGTGTGCCTTACGACCAGGAGTATATTGTCGTCAGTGAGCTGTGTGCCTTACGACCAGGAATATATTATCGTCAGTGAGCTGTGCGCCCTACGACCAGGAAGTATATTGTCGTCAGTGAGCTGTGTGCCCTACGACCAGGAAGTATATTGTCGTCAGTGAGCTGTGTGCCCTACGACCAGGAAGTATATTGTCGTCAGTGAGCTGTGCGCCCTACGACCAGGAAGTATATTGTCGTCAGTGAGCTGTGCGCCCTACGACCAGGAAGTATATTGTCGTCAGTGAGCTGTGCGCCCTACGACCAGGAAGTATATTGTCGTCAGTGAGCTGAGTGCCCTACGACCAGGAAGTATATTGTCGTCAGTGAGCTGTGTGCCCTACGACCAGGAAGTATATTGTCGTCAGTGAGCTGTGCGCCCTACGACCAGGAAGTATATTGTCGTCAGTGAGCTGAGTGCCCTACGACCAGGAAGTATATTGTCGTCAGTGAGCTGAGTGCCCTACGACCAGGAAGTATATTGTCGTCAGTGAGCTGTGCGCCCTACGACCAGGAAGTATATTACCTTCAAAATGCTGTGTGCCTGACCCCAGGGAGTACTGTCCTCAGCGTGCGGACTATGCCACGCCAACCGGAGCAAGGGACTTGGATACTAGGTGATCCTTGAGAAGCGCCGACTACTCGTCGGAAGGGAGACAATTCTATGTGTGTATTAGTGAGGGAATGAATGCGAAGTGGACCAGGAACAGTAGGTAAGTTTGGTCTTTTCCTACTTGACATAAGACTATCGTTGCGGGACGCGTTGTATATACGTCTCTTTCTGTTGGAGAACTGGTGGATTGGAACATTAGAGGAGAGTCGGATTGGTAGCCATAAGAGTTGGTTGTGATTGAACGGTCGATAGATGGTGATGTTAGACTGATTTATACACAATCTCAGGTGTGTGAACTCACAGGTGTTGTCACTCCGTCAGGTTCGCGGGTGCCCAAGACGATTTCTCCATTGAGGTCCAGCTGTCGTCTCAGGGTGGCTGCCTGTGTCTGTAGTGGCTGACAGTCGACATACAGAGTCACGCTGTCACGCTTGACCCCCAGGTGAAGCTTTTGCCATTTAGTACTGAATAACTGGAAAGATTCACAGAACAATAAAAATACAAGTGGACCCAAGCTCTGCATAAACGTATGATAAAGTGAACAGACTGATACACGCATGATAATGTACTAATATCCTGACTATATACTTACGTGACATATACATATATATAATACTGATACACTGAATATATACATATACGTATGATAATATACTGATATACTGACTATATACTTATGTGACATATATATATATTATACTGATACACTGATTATATAAATATGATAGTATATCAATATATATATATCCCGTAAGTATATTAGTATATAATCATATGTATATAATATTTATATAGTCAGTGTATCAGTATAATATATATGTCACATAAGTATATAGTCAGTATGTAATTTCATGTATGTAGTTAGTATATCAATATATATATATCCCGTAAGTATATTAGTATATTAACTACATACATGAAATTACATACGTATGATAATATACTGATATACTGACTATATACTTACGTGAGATATATTTATATATTATACTGATACACTGACAATATATAGATATTATATACGTATAATATACTGATATACTGACTATATTACTATCAACTGACATGATAAATAATTATATGTCACGCTCCAGTGGTGTCTAGGCCAGAACAAAGCGCAGAATGTTCAAAGAGGGTGATAGAGTGATTGCTTGACCAGTCATTAGAGAGCGAGAGAGAGAGGACGAGTACTGCGGGTGTAAAGTCTTTCCCTCTTTGATCTACACTCGCTTTGATCTTCAATATCCTAGGTCCAGGGGATCGGAGTGTTTGATGATAATAATAGGTTGTCCGGTTGTCCTTTTACCAACGCCCCATGGCCACGTGCACGTGGTGACCACCGGCCGAGGGCTTACCTTAGTCTCACCGAAGTATAGCGCCATGCGCAGTATTAAACTAAAGAAAATCTCGATGGCGTGTAGGTGGTGGTACCTTTGTCTGTAGTGTCACGTGATTATACGGGTCTATAGCTCATGGTAGATTAGGAGTAGGCGCCTTTTCTCATACTCAGCAGAGACAACGGTCTCTGAGTGTCAACAACCGACCCGTAGGCAGCAGGTCTGAAGGAGGATGGAGGCCCATTCTTCTCGAACGCAGATCGCTACCTGCTGGTACTTGTGGTCTGATTTGCTCAAGAAACAAAGAGTTTTGCCTCTTCTCCCCGATGACAAGTGAAGAAGTGAAGTGCACCGCCACCGGGCTACTGCATCACCACCGTTGTCGTTCCTGGCCGCCAGCAAGCGATGCGAGACAGTTGCTGGCGAAAACACCACCGAACCACCGGCCCAACTTCTTGGATCCTCCTCCTCATCGCCGCTGTCGTTCATTGCTTGGAGCAATTGATGGGAGACAGTGGCAGGCTAAAATTGATGCCAGAAGGGGTCCATCAGCGGTGACAGTCCTCTACAGACCATCAAGGGGCAGGTATCCCGAGTGGCACTGCCATTTCCCTCTACAGTACGAGTGTGTTTTCTGAGATCAGTGAACTATTGACTAAGGAGCGGAATCTTGTGCTCGTACGTCTGCATATCTGACACTTATTGTTACTATCAAGTTACTTGCTGCTGAAAGATATGCGGATAATTGTTCTATTTTGTGTTCAACCTTTCAAGCTTAATATTAATTAAAATTGTCTTTGTAAGTGTGCTGTCAGTTGGTTCGTTCACACGAGTGAAAGAATCACCGGTGAGAGCGTGCGAACGTGCGATGGGACTGTGTGGGTGTGTGAGGGGTGGAAGCTGGGTGTAAGAGGAGCTAACATTAGGCGTTATCCCCCTTTACCCCTTGGGCTGACTAGGCCACTTCGCCCACCAGTTGTAGAATCGTCACAATATATAAGCGTGTGATAATCAACTGTAGTGGGACTGTTACAAGGCTAACTCACGCTGCGGCCAGACTATCGGTTAGTCGCGGCCCCTAAAAGCCCTCGCGCCAGTCAGTCTCTTCTTCTTTGTTGTTCCAGGGAAGAGGACGGAAGTTCCCAAGGAGAATTTTCCTCTGCATTTCTAGCTCTTACTCGTCTTGTCTAATGTACCTCGCGTTGTCTTCTTTTTTCCCCCTCCATCCTCTGCACACCCGCACTCAGCAGACCTTGGAATCCCCAGAAGTCCCTGTTTTTCCCATAAAAGTGTGCTCTCTTCAGTCTGCCGTTCACCTCTGTATCGGATGGCTACTCGCTTTGTTGGCTATTTTACCATGCAGGGGACGGTACAAGGATCATTCACCCAAGGAATATGTGTCTGTATCGTCGATAGGAGGCCAAACGTACAACACGGGATGAGTCGCACACAAATTCCACCCAGCCCTACACATAAGTGACATATCTCCTCCACCGCTAATACCTACCACCTACTTCTTCTAATATCTAATTCTACTCGATACTAACTTACTGAACACTAAGGGGAGGTACATGAGCCACGTAACAGAACACCTACACGGCGCAATGATACACCACCCCCCCCCGCACACGGTGTTTTTTTATTTATTTATTTATTTATGTTAACGTCTCAGTGAAGGCAACAACTTGGGAAGCGTGGGGTCAGCGACCTGTTCAGCCCCGCACTAAGCCAAACCATGGTATCAATCACGGAGTTACATTAGATATATCTATATAATTCCGTGGTATCAATCATTCTCTTGAAAAACAAAGCTGTGAACCCTTGACCCGCCACTAACCTCTACAACCAGCGCCGAGCAGCGCTTACAAACTTTAAATACCCTGAGGCAAGATAGAGAACAGTAGGGAAAGCAAAAAAAAAGGATAAAAATAATTTTAACAGTAAGGCAGGAATAATTACTAAATAACTGAAAGCATAATTCGAAATATAAGGTAAAAATAACTCAAAATTAAGGTAGGAATATGTAAAACAACAATAATTCCAATAATAAGTTAATCATAGCCGTTAGGAAAAAATATTTACAAAATAACTGTAGGAACATTCAAAGCTATAATGTAGGACTATTTGTAAGTGCAATGTAGGAATATTTCTAAGCCTGAAAGACAAATAATTCTAAATGTAAGCAATAAATAATTCTAAATGTAAGCAATAAATAATTCTAAATGTAAACAAGAAACAATTTTAAATGGAAGGTAAGAGCAACTCAAAATGCATTGTAGGAATAATTCGAAACTTAAGTTAGAAATAATTTTAAATTAAAGGTAAGAATAAATCTAAATATAAGTTAGTAATAATTGGAAATGTAGCTGCAGGCAACAATTTAATGTATATATTGCTAGAATGTATGTACCATGTATTTATAGAATACAAAATAATCTTGATTAGAATACTGTAATATCAGAGACCCACCTGATCCACATTTTATGATTAGAATATCGTAATATCAGAACCTATTAGCTATATCTTGTTTAGACTAGTGTAATCCCAGCTTACGGTTATTAGTTAATCTTGCTTGGAATATTGTAAACTCACAATCTCACCTGGTTGACATGTTATTACCGTGTTTCCCCGAAGTTAAGACATCCCCTGAAAATAAGACCTAGTAGAGGCTTTAGTGAATTGCTAAATATAAGGCCTCCCTCCGAAAGTAAGACCTAGGAAAGTTTTTGTTTGGTAGCAAGTTTCCCCCCCCCCAATGATTCAATCAATTATTCTGAAAGACATGAAGTCACGAGAAATTCACCAGGAAATTCAGGGTTTGGATTGTTATGATGATCTTCAAGCCGATGATGACTTGACTGTCATTGAATAAATCTTGCTTTGTGTTCATAAATATCGGGATCGGTAAATGTACCATAGATTGTTGTACACGGAAATAATGGTAGTAACAGGAAATTATTGACACAATTCACAGTTTGTCTGGTTATGCTGGGTTATGACTTAGTTGCTGGCATGGCGTTAAACACAAACAAACAAACACACACACAAACAAACAAACAAACAAACAAACAATGCTGGTTTATGATGACAACTACTGTACAGTATATAATAAATGTTCATTTGTTTGGTTCAACAATAAATGTAAATTCTTTTTCATGGAAAAAATAAGACATCCCCTGATAATAAGACCTAGCGCATCTTTGGGAGCAAAAGTTAATATAAGACACATAACTCTTTTTTTCGGGGAATCACGGTAGCCAGTGCTGGTCTAAACACTGTCAGCCCTGACTCACCTGCCTCATATATTAGAAACCAATGCTGGTCTAAACACTGTCAGCCCTGACTCTCACCTGCCTCACATGTTATAACAGTGCATGTTCAAACTGTCAGTTTAGACTCACCTGGCTCACATGTTATAACAGTGCTGGTTCAAACTGTCAGTTTAGACTCACCTGGCTCACATGTTATAACAGTGCTGGTTCAAACTGTCAGTTTAGACTCACCTGGCTCGCATGTTATAACAGTGCTGGTTCAAACTGTCAGTTCAGACTCACCTGGCTCACATGTTATAACAGTGCTGGTTCAAACTGTCAGTTCAGACTCACCTGGCTCACATGTTATAACAGTGCTGGTTCAAACTGTCAGTTCAGACTCACCTGGCTCACATGTTATAACAGTGCTGGTTCAAACTGTCAGTTCAGACTCACCTGGCTCACATGTTATAACAGTGCTGGTTCAAACTGTCAGTTCAGACTCACCTGGCTCACATGTTATAACAGTGCTGGTTCAAACTGTCAGTTCAGACTCACCTGGCTCACATGTTATAACAGTGCTGGTTCAAACTGTCAGTTCAGACTCACCTGGCTCACATGTTATAACAGTGCTGGTTCAAACTGTCAGTTCAGACTCACCTGGCTCACATGTTATAACAGTGCTGGTTCAAACTGTCAGTTCAGACTCACCTGGCTCACATGTTATAACAGTGCTGGTTCAAACTGTCAGTTCAGACTCACCTGGCTCACATGTTATAACAATGCTGGTTCAAACTGTCAGTTCAGACTCACCTGGCTCACATGTTATAACAGTGCTGGTTCAAACTGTCAGTTCAGACTCACCTGGCTGACGTTGGGAAAAGAGATTGTCTCTCGGCGGCCGAGGTAGTTGATGTAATAAAACTCGACGGCTCTTTGCCTGCCGTTAAGACGAATTCCGAACTGTGGTTCGCCATTGATGTCTTTGATTTGAAACAGGTTCCACAGTGTTCTGTTTGTCCGTCCAAGCATACGAAAAGTGCTCACAAATGAGAATTCTTCAGGAAGACCATCAGGAAATATATCTCTGTCAGAATTAGAAAACCAGGAAAAATATTGCAAACGTCACAAATGGCATTCTCATACACTTAGACACACACACATATGGGTATATATATATATATATATGTGTGTGTGTGTTTGTGTTTAACAATTATATGTGTGAATATATAATGAACATAAAATTTTTAATACAGCAAGCAAATGAAAAATAATTAAATGGGGCCTGAAAAAGTGACTCCCCATAAGGAGGACTGTTTACATACAAAATGAAGATCGCTCTCTCATTGGCCCCATAAGCGAGGACTGTTTACATACAAGGGAAAAAATCCCTCTCAATGCTCTCTTTTCACTCTCTTTATTTTCGCTTCAATTACTTGATCTACATAGTTACATTCCACTGTGATTCTACATGTTCCTTTTATAAAACAGTTTCATATTTAGGCCGTCTACTACCACCAACATCTACCACAAAGGGAGCTACCAAAGATTTGAAGGAGTTAATGGTGGGGAAGTGTGCAGTAAAGCAAATGCTGCTGGTAGTAGTCGGCTTTAATGGTGGGGAAGTGTTACTACAGTAGACGCGGGTGGTAGTAGTCGGCTTTAATGGTGGGGAAGTGTTACTACAGTAGACGCGGGTGGTAGTAGTCGGCCTTGACAGCAAGAAATACCAGATGAATTGTAGATGACAACAAGGGGACAACATAAAATACATGGCCATGGACTAGAGACTTACTACCTCTGGGTTCAGCTAATGTTCACAGGTAAACACAGAGCCTAGAGGTCTGCAGGTAATCCAGATCCTGAAAGTCGGCAGGTAAGGCCTGTCTTCATCTTGCGCCCATCGCTAAGACCTGGGCTTGTTGCTAAAGACAGAAGCTCGATGTCTAGGGGCTTTAGCTACAACCGCCAGGATGAGGGGTTCACCCTAACCCATGTATAAGACCTGGGGCAATGTTGTTAGCTACAAGCGCCATGCGGGAAAGTGGAAGGCAAACTTACAGCGTTCTTCTTCGTAAACTTGCCGCTGTTCCTATCCTGTATGCCACCTGGAATTCCTTTGACCCCTTGACCCTTGACACCCCTGGGACCTGTACAAGGTCATTTAGTTGGTATCGGGATATAAAGTCGTAACCTGCAAGAAAGCCACAGTCATGGTGATGAGCTGAATACAAACACTCCATTCACAAGACCAACAATTACAGGCAGCACACACCGGAAGCTGCGAATTTTTCCCGTCTGCAGCGCATGCGTGGTTTGAGACGCACAGGGAGTTTGCTATGCATGACAATAGCACTAATCCTTGCGTGATGTCACTGAAAACACTTATAGCTCTGTCTTGTACCACCAAGGGAGGCAGCTTTGAATACAATTGGCGGTTAGTCTGTAAGAGATGGCTGCTTGCTGATGTTCGGTAAGTCCCATGGTTTGCTCACTGGGTGACCGAGTTGTGCAAAACTCTCTTATCACATCTCACGAACTATATAATTTTTCTGAATACAAAAAATAATGGCATGCCCAACCATTTTTTGATTTCAAATCGAGGACCTTTCCAACGCTGACTAAAAATGGTGTTCTTTGCTCGTGTTTGAGGCAGAAATTCCATAGAAAGAAAAACTATAATTTAAATTGTTGATTTTCAGATTTAGAAATTAAAATAAAACTCTGTCAAACTGTTCAGCACTTTGATTTACCTAACGAGCACAGACCCAATGTGTGAGCTGCAGGAGGTCTGGGAGGAATTTCATTTCTTGTTTCTATGCTTAACTACAAACTATGAAGACTAACTTTAACAAAGGTTTTGACTGGACTGCACTCTGTTAGGTGGCTAGTGTGTCTGTTTGGGGACGGGTCAACTTTTATTTGCGTATTTAAATTATAGTACAAGTATACATTTTATTATTATTGACAAACAGTCAATGTTTCTAAGATGTTATATTTTGAGAATGCTGGGACAGACTTAAAGTGTATCTTTACTAACATAATGACATTGTGTGTCTATAAATAGGAAACGCTGACATATTTTACAACCTGTTGACAGGAAATTTCTTATGATATGAAGTGTTGACATGACTTGTTTTATCATCACAGCATGACTTGCAAATGTGTCAATCTGACATGATGTGTCTTATAAGGACAAGTAATCTATACTGACACATTCCTATAAGTGTGCTTGATATGTATCGTGTTGACATGATGTGTCCTACAAGTGTTTCACTTGTTCTAAGATGATGCAAAATGTTCTACAAGGACCTATAATGTGTCATGCTGACATCAGATGTTGAAGTGTTTGACTTGTGCCCTACTGACATGATGTATCCGACAAGTATTTTTGACATGGCGTGTCCTTTATGTGTTTGTCAAGTGTGTCATCTCTTACCTGGCAGGTCATCTTCACCGGGCCTGACTTCAGGGCATGGCTGACGGCCTTCAGGAGGCAACAACTCTGGTAGAAACAGAAAATAGCATGACAGACATCAGAAGTCTGGTGTCAGGAACTAAAGAGTTAGCACCCTCAGTGTAGCCCAGTCTGTTCTCTCAGAAGGAAAGTCTTTGTTTAACTTAGAATATTAAGCATGGGACACGTGGCAGTTACTAAATACTCATGAAATTCCACGCTTACTATTGGTACTCTGATCCCCAAGGTCCTTAGAGAAGTGGTCAGACGTAGACAGGAAGAGGGAACTGTGTGTAGCCGTAATGACCCTTACCATTTCTGTCTAAAATCCTTGAGAAAATAGTTCTCAAGCAACTTCTATCCCATCTGAACTCTGAAAACTTGATTTCTCCATCACAGTCTGCTTATCGCCCTTTTCACATCACTGAGACTGCTCTGCTGACAGTGACAAACGACATTTTGTCTGCTCTGGATAGAGGTGACATCTCATTTCTCACCATGTTAGACCTGTCTGCTGCCTTTGATACCATGGCATAGATCACACTACTCTCATTCACAGACTCAGTACTCTCTATGGCATCTCAGGCTCCCCACTCAGCTGGTTTCAGTCATATCTCTCAGATAGGACTCAGTCAGTTATAGTGGATGGCTGCGTGTCTGCACCTGTGTCTATTCACTCAGGAGTCCCACAAGGCTCTGTACTTGGTCCCATCCTCTTCATCTTGTACTTGAAGCCACTTACCACTCTAATTCAATCTCACTCTATATCCCATCAATCCTTTGCTGACGACACCCAGCTATATACCAGTTGTTCTCCTTCTCAGGCTCACATTACTATCCAGAGCATCCAAGATTGTATTTCGGATATTAGGCTATGGATGACCCACAACAAGTTAAAGCTGAATGACGGAAAAACAGAAGCTTTACTTTTTTCAAAGAGGAGAGCCAGAGTTCACCCTTCACTGCCTGTTTCTGTTCGGGTAGGCAATGTCGATGTTCCTTTTGTAACTTCGGCACGTAATTTAGGTTACATAATGTCTGCTGACATGTCTCTTGATAAACACGTCCCTCACATTTGTCGATCTGCATGCTATGAGCTCCGGAAGATCAGCTCCATTCGCCATACTCTGTCCGTCTCAATCACCAAAATTCTTATCTGCTCACTTATTCTGTCTAAATTAGACTACTGCAACTCTCTTCTTGCTGGCTGTCCTCAATACCTCCTTGATAAGCTTCAGAAGGTCCAGAACTCAGTTGCTCGTCTCGTTTTCCGGACTCGCAAACATGATCATGTCTCACCACTTCTTCGCTCTCTTCATTGGCTGCCAGTTAAAGCTAGAATAGACTACAAGCTCTCAATTCTCTGCTATGGTTTCTTTGCAGGTCACTCCCCCAGCTACTTTAATGAAATCTTGTCTGTAAAAACTCCTGCCTGAAACCTTCGCTCCT
>SMMW01000214.1:0-137500 GCA_004794655.1 Marisa cornuarietis
ATGGTGTGTATATTATACACAGACACAATCACATGTAGCATGGTGTGAATGTTATACAGACACAATCATATGTAGCATGGTGTGTATGTTATACACAGACACAATCACATGTAACATGGTGTGAATGTTATACACAGACACAATCATATGTAGCACGGTGTGTATATTATACACAGACACAATCACATGTAGCATGGTGTGAATGTTTTACACAGACACAATCATATGTAGCATGGTGTGAATGTTATACAGACACAATCATATGTAGGATGGTGTGTATGTTATACAGACACAATCATATGTAGCATGGTGTGTATGTTATACACAGACACAATCACATGTAGCATGGTGTGTATATTATACACAGACACAATCATACAAAGCATGGTGTGTATGTTATACACAGATATTTACATAATCACATGTAACATGGTGTGTATAATATACACAGACAGAATCGTATGTAACATGGTGCGTATGTTATACACAGACACAATCATATGTAGCATGGTGTGTATGTTATACACAGACACAATCATATGCAACATGGTGTGTATGTTATACACAGACACAATCACATGTAGCATGGTGTGTATGTTATACACAGACAATCATATGTAGCATGGTGTGAATATTATTCAGACACAATCATATGCAACATGGTGTGTATGTTATACACAGACACAATCACATGTAGCATGGCGTGTATGTTATACACAGACACAATCACATGTAACATGGTGTGTATGTTATACACAGACACAATCACATGTAACATGGTGTGTATGTTATACACAGACACAATCACATGTAGCATGGTGTGTATGTTATACAGACACAATCATGTGTAGCATGGTGTGAATGTTATACGGACACAATCATGTGTAGCATGGTGTGAATGTTATACAGACACAATCATATGTAGCATGGTGTGTATGTTATATACAGACACAATCATATGTAGCATGGTTTGTATGTTATACAGACACAATCATATGTAGCACGGTGTGTATGTTATACACAGACACAATCATATGTAGCATGGTGTGAATATTATTCAGACACAATCATACGAAGCATGGTGTGTATGTTATACACAGATAATCACATAATCACAGGTAACATGGTGTGTATGTTGTACACAGACACAATCATATGTAGCATGGTGCGTGTTACTTACAGACACCGTCAAGTGTAGTATTTTAACACATAGTAGCTATGGAAATAAGTGTGTGTGTGTGTGTGTGTGTGTGAGAGAGAGAGAGAGAGAGAGCGAGAGAGAGAGAGAGAGACTTACCTGAGTACCATTGAAGCCAGGTGGTCCTTGAGGACAGAGGACAGGGCACATCATGTCGTCCTGTACAGCAGATGGTTTTTGTAAGCAGAGGTTAGAGTTTACCAAACAAGTAGCAGGACAGGTAGTTAATTTCATGAAAAGACTGATTGAATTGTCTACAAAGAATTGCCTATTCATCATGTCTGCATCAGGACACAAACTCAAAGAAAATACACATTAATAATTCATTCAAAGGTTTACAAAAGCTTTGTTAAGCTTTTTCGCTGGATAAGTGAAAGGTTTATGCTTACGTTATTTGTCAGATATACAATAAAGAGCAATCAAATCTGGAACCACCAGCCATTAATCAAATGAACTGAGGGAAAAAAATCTCAATCTCTTGAAAATAGTTTTAAATAAACAGTATAAAGTTTGCAGTAATTTCTGACTCACTTGATTGTACAACACTTCAGTGACAATAACAATCATAAAACATCAGTAATACATTTGGAAATTATAGAGCTTCATTACTAGCGCTGCCTCTACCACTACCACTAAAAAAATGGGGGGGAAAGACAAAAGTGGAAAAAGACAGATATCTGAGGAGGAAAGAGTGGCAGACATACAGAGAAATCAGGGTTAGGGTTAATCCCAATCCATAGATACAGAGATATCAGGGGTGTACCAGACTCTTGTACATTTCTGCCAAACAGAGAGAAATGGAGGGAGTGTGAGTGTGAGAGAGAGTTCATGTGGAGAGAAAAACATGTATGGGTGAGTGACAGAGAGTGTGAAGAGAGAGTGCATGTGTGAGAGAGCGCATGTGTGTGTGTGTGTGTGTGTGTGTGTGTGTTAGAGAAGCAGAGTGTTTGTTGGAGAGAGAGAGTGTTAGAGTTTATTTGGAGCAAGTGTATGAGAGGAAAGTGTGTGTGTGTGTGTGTGTGTGTGTGTGTGTGTGTTAGAAAGAGAGTGTTTGTGTGAAAAAGTGTGTGTGTGAGAAAGTGTGAGTGAGAGAGAAACTTTGTGAGAAAGTGTGTGTGTGAGAGAGAAAAACAGTGTGAGAGAGCATGTGTGTGTGTGAGAGAGAGGGAGTGTAGGTGTGAGAAAGTGTATGAGAGAGAAACAGTGTGAGAGTGTGTGTGTATGTGTGTGTGAGAGAGAGAGTGTGTGTAGGTGTGAGAAAGTGTATGAGAGAGAAACAGTGTGAGAGAGAGTGTATGTGTGAAAACGTGTGAGAGAGAGACAGTGAGAGAGAGTGTGTGAGAGAGTGTAAGTGTGAAAACGTGTGAGAGAGAAACAGCTGTGTGTGAGAGAGTGTGTGTATGAGAGAGAGAGTGTGTGTGTATGAGAGAGAGAGAGTGAACACATGACTGTGAATAATCATAAGCCCTTTGTATTGGACACTTTGAATAATCACAAGCTGTTAGTGTTGGACACATGATGAATAATCACAAGCTGTTAGTGTTGGACACACTGTGAATACTCATGAGCTCTTAGTGTTGGACACATGATGAATAATCACAAGCTGTTAGTGTTGGACACACTGTAAATACTCATGCGCTCTTAGTGTTGGACACATTATGAATAATCAGTCTTAGCACTTGACACATTATGAATAATCATGCGCTCTTAGTGATGCTTTACCTTCACCATGTACCACATGCACCCACACCCACATCCACATTCCTTGTGTCTGACTGTACCTTTCCATTCTCGGCATCTTCCTCAGGCCCAGGTGGCTGAAAATTAAAAGTAATTATCACTACAGCAGTTTGAAGCAAGATGAGTGGCTAGATCTTGGCATTAGTTGTTACAGGTGCTGACTGCAAGTGACATAAGACTTGGTGTCAGGTGCGCGGTTGTGGTTAGTGGCAGTTTATATTAAAGTCCTTCAAGTTCTCTCCTTTTCTGTTGTTGGGGGGTGGGGGGTCGACACGTCAAACAGTTTCACTCTTTCAGTCTTGTTCTTTGGCGTTGATCATACGGACAGCATACATCGACCAAATAACTCCGACAGTCTTAACGGCAGACAAATGATCAAGTCAATAATAATTCCACAGTAGGTAAACGTACTCCACACAGTTATATAATCTTCTCAGGGGATCACACCGCAGCTGAGAAAATTAGTAAATCGAGGAACCACACAGTTAATACTTCTCCATACAGTTAATATTTCTCTACACAGTTACTCTTTCTCCACACAGTTAATACTTCTCCACACAGTTACTCTTTCTCCACACAGTTAATACTTCTCCACACAGTTAATACTTCTCCACACAGTTACTCTTTCTCCACACAGTTAATACTTCTCCACACAGTTAATACTTCTCCACACAGTTACTCTTTCTCCACACAGTTACTATTAATTCCAACCTCTGTCCCAAATTCTTCTTTCTCCCCAGACTCTCACGTCTGCTTCTTCTCCCAATTTCTAAACAACGCCCCCTATACCAACATTCAATCCAGGGTGATAATCTCTACTCATACAAGGGTGACAACCTCGATGGTTACATGGACGTTCAGGGGTGGTAACACATGTTCATAACTATGCCAGAGTTATTACAGACTCTGAGATCACGTGATTTGAAATTCGCTAAGTTAGAACTCGAGCTGTTGTGTGGTTAAGGTCTTTGTTAACATGAGGGTTAGGGTCAGCGTCTGCCATGGAAAGCCTAACCTCAGGGTTAGTTACTCGACTACAAGTTCTACCCCAGTGCAGTTGGGTTTTTACCCGAGGGAAAGTCCTACCTCAGCGCTGTTTGGCTTTTACTTGACTAAAGTGCAGTTTGGATTTTACCCGACTATAAAGATTTACCTCAGGGCAGTTTGGTTTTCACCAGATTAAATATTCTACCTCAGTGCAGTTTAGCTATCACGTGACTAGGCTAATGTCTGCACTATATTAGCTTTTCAAAGGTATAAGACGGAAGAAATTCATTCATTTGATTTGGTGAAATAGGTACGGGTACTATAAGCTCAGTTGATCACTTGAAAAAGTTTCGGGTAGGTTAACGAGAATGTTCCGATGCAGTATCGGCAAGAACAACGATGAAGGGACGGACAATTAAAGAAGCACAAGTTTTCAGGCAGACAAACACAGGTAGAGAGCAGAAGATCATGTTAAGAGTTAAGCAGGTGCAGGAGACGGGGATGCGATTCACAGAGAAAATGAAAGTTAGTTTGAAATTTAGTCAGCAAATGCTCACTTGCAAATAACACGCAAATGACGAGGCCAACGGTGGACAAAGTTCAAAGCACAGGCCTAAGGGGCGGCATGTATGACAGCTTGGCAAGAGGGGACTTAGTCAAAGTAGAGTGTAGGACACACAAATTCAATGATCCAAAACTGCCTTGGAAAGAAAGTTCTGAGGAAAAGTGGCAGACATCTACCTCGTGAAACTATTGCAAAAGATAAATTGAGAAGTTACTTTCAAAATGTTCTCAGGCTGACGAGGCTCTTTCTTCTGAAGAAGATGAGACCGTTTTGATGACCTGCGTGGAATAGAGGAACTTGGCGAGACTGTGAGTGAAAGTCAGGTACGTACAGCAGCATGAACTATTTAGTCCGGTAAGGTGTGTTACAATGTGCCAGTTCTGTCGTCAACCCGCTGTTCGCCCTGTCCTGACACCTGCACACCATGCTGCTTGCTTGCACGGATACGATGCCATCTGGCATGGACAAGGCAACAGTGGGCCGCAGTCCTCATCACTGATGAATCTCGCTTTACCAGGCTCTCCTACGATGGGTGAATCCGAGTCTGGAGACGACAGGAAGAGTGTTCACATCCCCCTGTGGTCGAGCGTGATCGCTGTGGTGGTGGATCCATCATGGTGTTGGATGGGATGGGCACAACTTCCCTGTGTTTGGTGCATGGCAACCTGACAGGCGTGGCATGCACAGATAACATTTTACATCCTCTGTTGTTGCCAGCACTGCAGGTCATTGGACCAGGTGCCGGTCTTCATGGTGACAACTCCAGATTGCACAGGGGCCGGGTCGTCAATAAAGGTAAAAAAAAAGGCAAAGGTAAAGGTCATCCCATATCCTGTTCAGGTGGTTGGGGAGTGAGGTGTTAGAGACCCCACTTTTCTCGGGGCCAGCTTTTACATGAGGGTGGTGCCAATCTCCTCTCCCTCGCTGCCTTACCTTCCCCAACCCTCTATGGAGTCAGGTACCCATTCCCGTCAGCTGGGTCGACTGGGGGAAGTTTGCTGCGGTTATCGGGAATTGAACCAGCGCGCTCTCGGGTCGGACGCCAGCGCTCTAACCACTCGGCCATCCGCTTCCCCTAAGTCAGTCAATGACTGCCGGTGGCACGAAGTCAACCGCAGGGACTGGCCAGCCTGTTCCCCCTCTGAATCCCATTGAACATCTGTGGAATGTCATGAGCCCCCCCCCCCCCGCCCCCAAAGAGTCGACCTCAATCAGCTGTGAAGTGTTTTTCAGTAAGAGTGGCAGGAAATTCATGAAGGAATCTGAGATCGTTGCTTCAGTCCAAGATACAACAGTGTCTTGCTTGCATTCAGGCTAGTGGTGGACATACACGATAATGACTTTCTTTTTCTCTGACATCCCTCTTCTGAATTTTAAATATATAGGTTATGTCAGTCCAAGCTCAAATTCTTGTTGTTAATATGATTTGTTTCAATGAAATTGGCTGATAATGTTTCATTTAACGGTCTGAGCCAATCTGTGAAAAGGCGGTATATAAATCCTCATAATTATAATTAATGAATAAAGAAATGCTTTGCTTCAGTATTATTGTCTGTGTATTCATTGGCACAAAACAGTGATTGACTATACAATAGGCCTTTCCGTTGTTTTGTGCAGTATGGGATGGACCTGCTAATACATATAGTGGCCCCACTGATACCTTGAAAGAGACTGTCTAATCACGGACGTGTATAGGGTGGATTGCTGTCTGTCTGCCGAGACCAACGCTGAGCCTCTTGCGAAGTTCTCCCCTGTTAGTCTCGGCGAGCCTTAACAATGAATGTGAATAAACCGGAAACTATATCGTCCAAAGCCTCGTTCTAGTAGTTAAACTGAAACGTGACTAAACCGGAAGCTATTTCGTAACCAGCCTCGTTCTATGACTTCACTGAAAAAAATCGTCTGCAAGCAGTCCAGTAATACAAGTCCGTGGTCTAATAGAGACAACTTCCTAAGCAGGATCAAAAGCTGTACCACGTGAGTAGGGCAGCCGGCACTTTAGCAAGATGCCACACACAGAGAAGCAACAAGACCTGGACCGATGTCGCATCGGTGACAAGCACTTTATCGTTGCACCACCGCAGCGTTCAGTCGCTGACGGGAGCAGCAACAACATCAACATATAATTGCAAGAAGGGTGTAGAAATCTATAATTATCTTTCCTGAAAAATATTGAGTGTGTACAATTCTTTATCACCAGCAGGCATTCTGCTGTCTTCATGAAACTGTCTTTCAGTGGCACACTCCTAATATTTCACGTGTGAAAAATCGTCACCCTGTCCATCTACATCATCGGTAAATAGCAGAGCAAACTGTGTAGCCTTTCATCACTTACAATGGTATCTTCAAATTCTGAATAGCATGGTATTGTGGAAATAGGTGACTGGATAGCTAGGACAGAACTGACTACAAATAGAGTTTGGGCAACATTTCAGGAGAGGAGATAAGTCAGTTTAGCAAAGGATAGCTTAGTGGCTAGACAATATTCAGTGAGCTTGGCAGTGGAAAGTCTAGTGGTTAGACAATAGCCAGTGAGCTTGGCAGTGGAAAGTCTAGTAGTTAGACAAAATCCAGTGAGCTTGGCAGTGGAAAGTCTAGTAGTTAGACAATAGCCAGTGAGCTTGGCAGTGGAAAGTTTAGTGGTTAGACAATAGCCAGTGAGCTTGGGAAGGTTAATAGTTAGACAATATCCAGTGAGCTTGGCAGTGGAAAGTTTAGTGGTTAGACAATAGCCAGTGAGCTTGGGAAGGTTAATAGTTAGACAATATCCAGTGAGCTTGGCAGTGGAAAGTCTAGTGGTTAGACAATAGCCAGTGAGCTTGGGAAGGTTAATAGTTAGACAATATCCAGTGAGCTTGGCAGTGGAAAGTCTAGGGTTAGACAATATCCAGTGAGCTTAGGAAACCTAGTAGTTAGACAATATTCAGTGAGTTTGGCAGTAGGAAGTCTTGTGATTAGAGAGCTAACCCACGTCTGGCCTGACACCCATATGAGGCAGCGCACTTCTGCCAAAGCTGACCCACCTGGGGAGTACCTGATCTCGATGATGGAGAAAGCCAGAAAGAAAACCAAACAACCAACAAGCCAATTAATTTTCAGAACATGCAACCACAAAACACGTGTCTCTATCAGGAGCACTAACCCCTACATAAACCCTGATATACATACGGGTGTCTCTAACAGTCACACTGAGCCTGACATACAGGTGTCTCTATCAGTCATGCTTGACCTGACATACAGGTGTCTCTAACAGTCAAACTGAGTCTGACATACAGGTGTCTCTAACAGTCACAATGAGCCTGACATACAGGTGTCTCTAACAGTCACAATGAGTCTGACATACAGGTGTCTCTAACAGTCACACTGAGTCTGACATACAGGTGTCTCTAACAGTCACACTGAGTCTGACATACAGGTGTCTCTAACAGTCACACTGAGTCTGACATACAGGTGTCTCTAACAGTCACACTGAGTCTGGTATACAGGTGTCTCTAACAGTCACAATGATTCTGACATACAGGTGTCTCTAACAGTCACAACGAGCCTGACATACAGGTGTCTCTAACAGTCACAATGAGTGTGACATACAGGTGTCTCTAACAGTCACAATGAGTCTGACATACAGGTGTCTCTAACAGTCACACTGAGTCTGACATACAAGTGTCTCTAACAGTCACAATGAGTCTGATATACAGGTGTCTCTAACAGTCACACTGAGTCTGACATACAGGTGTCTCTAACAGTCACACTGAGTCTGACATACAGGTGTCTCTAACAGTCACACTGAGTCTGACATACAGGTGTCTCTAACAGTCACACTGAGTCTGACATACAGGTGTCTCTAACAGTCACAATGAGTGTGACATACAGGTGTCTCTAACAGTCACACTAACCCTGACACACAGTAATTTCTATCAGTTAACCCTAATACAAGCTTGTCACAGATATCTCTATCAGTCACACTAACCCTGACATACTTACAAGCTCATCGCAGGTGTCTCTCTCTGGCTTGGAGGGATCGCAGTCCAGCAGCATCCACTGGAGCTCAAACTGCACAACATGTATAAGAATGTAAACACCACATTTTGTAGGATTGACAAGGAGACCTAAAATGCCAAAGATTAAATTATTCTAAGATTATAAACCATACCTTAGATAGCAAGGACCACTTTATTTTAAGGTTTGCAGCTGAGATCACGAAGAAATTATCCTAAGTTAAGAAAGACACCTCAAACCTCATTACTCAAGATTAACAATGACACATCAAATCACAAAGACCATGGACATTTACTATCGAACCATATCATGTATCTCTACAGTCTCTGTGTGTGTGTGTGTGTGTGTGTGTGTGTGTGTGTGTGTGTGTGTGTGTGTGTGTGTGTGTGAGAGAGAGAGTGAGAGAGAGATATCAAAATTTATTATGCCTTCCTGCAGTGTGTATGATAATATGTGATGCCTCCCTTCAGTGTGTGGGTGATAACATATGATACCTCCCAGCAACAATTTAAATTCCCCCCTAGTGGACCCAGGTGTCGGGAACGGGTACCTGACCACAAGGAGGTTGGGGAGGGTAAGGCATAGAGAGAGAGAGAGAGGAGATGGGCTTCGATCTAGCAAAAGGCTAGGCCTGAGAGCAGTGAGGGGTCAAGGCCTCAAGAACCCTCCCGAGACACCCAAAGGTTAGGGGATGACCTTAGCAGTACCTGATGGATGTTGCATTAATTAACGTGGAGTGACCAAGGGTCACTATATATGTCGGAGGATACTTGCATGCAGGGGACACTGTCACGGATCGACCCGTGACAGTAAAGAATGTGAGAATGGGAGTTAGTTCCCTTTATGTAATAAGGTGCAATACTAGTCCTCCTTGAATGAAACTAGAGGAATGTGAGTATGGTTCATCGTACGACTGAGTAAAGTAGTCACAGATGTCCTGTAAGGCACCTGAGCTGATTGGATTTGATTCCCCGACCTAACTTCCTAGTGTAAGGACATAGGAGACTGTACTGTGTGAAAGCGAGAGGGGAGTAGACCTAATTCCTTGCCTAGTCAAGGTATGCAAGGTCTTGTTGTTGATTAATCTTTGTAATAGTCTTTTTCTTTACTGCTTGGCCTGGAGAGAATGATGAGCGTTTATGATATTTGATGGTTCTAAGAAATAAGTACGATTGCTGTGAAGGTAGAATATAATGTGACAATGCAGTGGTGTGAGTATTCATGAAAGCATAAGTATTTTCAGGAATTAGTTGGGGGGTCGACAAGACTGGATGAAGATATCTTGGTAATGGAGTATTTGAGTATTTTGCCTGCTACAAGGTGTGGGAAACTACGACCAAGGAGTACCTAGTCTTCAACGGAGCTGTGTGCCCTACGACCAGGAGTATATTGTCGTCAGTGAGCTGTGTGCCCTACGACCAGGAATATATTATCGTCAGTGAGCTGTGTGCCTTACGACCAGGAGTATATTGTCGTCAGTGAGCTGTGTGCCTTACGACCAGGAATATATTATCGTCAGTGAGCTGTGCGCCCTACGACCAGGAAGTATATTGTCGTCAGTGAGCTGTGTGCCTTACGACCAGGAGTATATTGTCGTCAGTGAGCTGTGTGCCTTACGACCAGGAATATATTGTCGTCAGTGAGCTGTGCGCCCTACGACCAGGAAGTATATTGTCGTCAGTGAGCTGTGTGCCCTACGACCAGGAAGTATATTGTCGTCAGTGAGCTGTGCGCCCTACGACCAGGAAGTATATTGTCGTCAGTGAGCTGAGTGCCCTACGACCAGGAAGTATATTGTCGTCAGTGAGCTGTGTGCCCTACGACCAGGAAGTATATTGTCGTCAGTGAGCTGTGCGCCCTACGACCAGGAAGTATATTGTCGTCAGTGAGCTGAGTGCCCTACGACCAGGAAGTATATTGTCGTCAGTGAGCTGAGTGCCCTACGACCAGGAAGTATATTGTCGTCAGTGAGCTGTGCGCCCTACGACCAGGAAGTATATTACCTTCAAAATGCTGTGTGCCTGACCCCAGGGAGTACTGTCCTCAGCGTGCGGACTATGCCACGCCAACCGGAGCAAGGGACTTGGATACTAGGTGATCCTTGAGAAGCGCCGACTACTCGTCGGAAGGGAGACAATTCTATGTGTGTATTAGTGAGGGAATGAATGCGAAGTGGACCAGGAACAGTAGGTAAGTTTGGTCTTTTCCTACTTGACATAAGACTATCGTTGCGGGACGCGTTGTATATACGTCTCTTTCTGTTGGAGAACTGGTGGATTGGAACATTAGAGGAGAGTCGGATTGGTAGCCATAAGAGTTGGTTGTGATTGAACGGTCGATAGATGGTGATGTTAGACTGATTTATACACAATCTCAGGTGTGTGAACTCACAGGTGTTGTCACTCCGTCAGGTTCGCGGGTGCCCAAGACGATTTCTCCATTGAGGTCCAGCTGTCGTCTCAGGGTGGCTGCCTGTGTCTGTAGTGGCTGACAGTCGACATACAGAGTCACGCTGTCACGCTTGACCCCCAGGTGAAGCTTTTGCCATTTAGTACTGAATAACTGGAAAGATTCACAGAACAATAAAAATACAAGTGGACCCAAGCTCTGCATAAACGTATGATAAAGTGAACAGACTGATACACGCATGATAATGTACTAATATCCTGACTATATACTTACGTGACATATACATATATATAATACTGATACACTGAATATATACATATACGTATGATAATATACTGATATACTGACTATATACTTATGTGACATATATATATATTATACTGATACACTGATTATATAAATATGATAGTATATCAATATATATATATCCCGTAAGTATATTAGTATATAATCATATGTATATAATATTTATATAGTCAGTGTATCAGTATAATATATATGTCACATAAGTATATAGTCAGTATGTAATTTCATGTATGTAGTTAGTATATCAATATATATATATCCCGTAAGTATATTAGTATATTAACTACATACATGAAATTACATACGTATGATAATATACTGATATACTGACTATATACTTACGTGAGATATATTTATATATTATACTGATACACTGACAATATATAGATATTATATACGTATAATATACTGATATACTGACTATATTACTATCAACTGACATGATAAATAATTATATGTCACGCTCCAGTGGTGTCTAGGCCAGAACAAAGCGCAGAATGTTCAAAGAGGGTGATAGAGTGATTGCTTGACCAGTCATTAGAGAGCGAGAGAGAGAGGACGAGTACTGCGGGTGTAAAGTCTTTCCCTCTTTGATCTACACTCGCTTTGATCTTCAATATCCTAGGTCCAGGGGATCGGAGTGTTTGATGATAATAATAGGTTGTCCGGTTGTCCTTTTACCAACGCCCCATGGCCACGTGCACGTGGTGACCACCGGCCGAGGGCTTACCTTAGTCTCACCGAAGTATAGCGCCATGCGCAGTATTAAACTAAAGAAAATCTCGATGGCGTGTAGGTGGTGGTACCTTTGTCTGTAGTGTCACGTGATTATACGGGTCTATAGCTCATGGTAGATTAGGAGTAGGCGCCTTTTCTCATACTCAGCAGAGACAACGGTCTCTGAGTGTCAACAACCGACCCGTAGGCAGCAGGTCTGAAGGAGGATGGAGGCCCATTCTTCTCGAACGCAGATCGCTACCTGCTGGTACTTGTGGTCTGATTTGCTCAAGAAACAAAGAGTTTTGCCTCTTCTCCCCGATGACAAGTGAAGAAGTGAAGTGCACCGCCACCGGGCTACTGCATCACCACCGTTGTCGTTCCTGGCCGCCAGCAAGCGATGCGAGACAGTTGCTGGCGAAAACACCACCGAACCACCGGCCCAACTTCTTGGATCCTCCTCCTCATCGCCGCTGTCGTTCATTGCTTGGAGCAATTGATGGGAGACAGTGGCAGGCTAAAATTGATGCCAGAAGGGGTCCATCAGCGGTGACAGTCCTCTACAGACCATCAAGGGGCAGGTATCCCGAGTGGCACTGCCATTTCCCTCTACAGTACGAGTGTGTTTTCTGAGATCAGTGAACTATTGACTAAGGAGCGGAATCTTGTGCTCGTACGTCTGCATATCTGACACTTATTGTTACTATCAAGTTACTTGCTGCTGAAAGATATGCGGATAATTGTTCTATTTTGTGTTCAACCTTTCAAGCTTAATATTAATTAAAATTGTCTTTGTAAGTGTGCTGTCAGTTGGTTCGTTCACACGAGTGAAAGAATCACCGGTGAGAGCGTGCGAACGTGCGATGGGACTGTGTGGGTGTGTGAGGGGTGGAAGCTGGGTGTAAGAGGAGCTAACATTAGGCGTTATCCCCCTTTACCCCTTGGGCTGACTAGGCCACTTCGCCCACCAGTTGTAGAATCGTCACAATATATAAGCGTGTGATAATCAACTGTAGTGGGACTGTTACAAGGCTAACTCACGCTGCGGCCAGACTATCGGTTAGTCGCGGCCCCTAAAAGCCCTCGCGCCAGTCAGTCTCTTCTTCTTTGTTGTTCCAGGGAAGAGGACGGAAGTTCCCAAGGAGAATTTTCCTCTGCATTTCTAGCTCTTACTCGTCTTGTCTAATGTACCTCGCGTTGTCTTCTTTTTTCCCCCTCCATCCTCTGCACACCCGCACTCAGCAGACCTTGGAATCCCCAGAAGTCCCTGTTTTTCCCATAAAAGTGTGCTCTCTTCAGTCTGCCGTTCACCTCTGTATCGGATGGCTACTCGCTTTGTTGGCTATTTTACCATGCAGGGGACGGTACAAGGATCATTCACCCAAGGAATATGTGTCTGTATCGTCGATAGGAGGCCAAACGTACAACACGGGATGAGTCGCACACAAATTCCACCCAGCCCTACACATAAGTGACATATCTCCTCCACCGCTAATACCTACCACCTACTTCTTCTAATATCTAATTCTACTCGATACTAACTTACTGAACACTAAGGGGAGGTACATGAGCCACGTAACAGAACACCTACACGGCGCAATGATACACCACCCCCCCCCGCACACGGTGTTTTTTTATTTATTTATTTATTTATGTTAACGTCTCAGTGAAGGCAACAACTTGGGAAGCGTGGGGTCAGCGACCTGTTCAGCCCCGCACTAAGCCAAACCATGGTATCAATCACGGAGTTACATTAGATATATCTATATAATTCCGTGGTATCAATCATTCTCTTGAAAAACAAAGCTGTGAACCCTTGACCCGCCACTAACCTCTACAACCAGCGCCGAGCAGCGCTTACAAACTTTAAATACCCTGAGGCAAGATAGAGAACAGTAGGGAAAGCAAAAAAAAAGGATAAAAATAATTTTAACAGTAAGGCAGGAATAATTACTAAATAACTGAAAGCATAATTCGAAATATAAGGTAAAAATAACTCAAAATTAAGGTAGGAATATGTAAAACAACAATAATTCCAATAATAAGTTAATCATAGCCGTTAGGAAAAAATATTTACAAAATAACTGTAGGAACATTCAAAGCTATAATGTAGGACTATTTGTAAGTGCAATGTAGGAATATTTCTAAGCCTGAAAGACAAATAATTCTAAATGTAAGCAATAAATAATTCTAAATGTAAGCAATAAATAATTCTAAATGTAAACAAGAAACAATTTTAAATGGAAGGTAAGAGCAACTCAAAATGCATTGTAGGAATAATTCGAAACTTAAGTTAGAAATAATTTTAAATTAAAGGTAAGAATAAATCTAAATATAAGTTAGTAATAATTGGAAATGTAGCTGCAGGCAACAATTTAATGTATATATTGCTAGAATGTATGTACCATGTATTTATAGAATACAAAATAATCTTGATTAGAATACTGTAATATCAGAGACCCACCTGATCCACATTTTATGATTAGAATATCGTAATATCAGAACCTATTAGCTATATCTTGTTTAGACTAGTGTAATCCCAGCTTACGGTTATTAGTTAATCTTGCTTGGAATATTGTAAACTCACAATCTCACCTGGTTGACATGTTATTACCGTGTTTCCCCGAAGTTAAGACATCCCCTGAAAATAAGACCTAGTAGAGGCTTTAGTGAATTGCTAAATATAAGGCCTCCCTCCGAAAGTAAGACCTAGGAAAGTTTTTGTTTGGTAGCAAGTTTCCCCCCCCCCAATGATTCAATCAATTATTCTGAAAGACATGAAGTCACGAGAAATTCACCAGGAAATTCAGGGTTTGGATTGTTATGATGATCTTCAAGCCGATGATGACTTGACTGTCATTGAATAAATCTTGCTTTGTGTTCATAAATATCGGGATCGGTAAATGTACCATAGATTGTTGTACACGGAAATAATGGTAGTAACAGGAAATTATTGACACAATTCACAGTTTGTCTGGTTATGCTGGGTTATGACTTAGTTGCTGGCATGGCGTTAAACACAAACAAACAAACACACACACAAACAAACAAACAAACAAACAAACAATGCTGGTTTATGATGACAACTACTGTACAGTATATAATAAATGTTCATTTGTTTGGTTCAACAATAAATGTAAATTCTTTTTCATGGAAAAAATAAGACATCCCCTGATAATAAGACCTAGCGCATCTTTGGGAGCAAAAGTTAATATAAGACACATAACTCTTTTTTTCGGGGAATCACGGTAGCCAGTGCTGGTCTAAACACTGTCAGCCCTGACTCACCTGCCTCATATATTAGAAACCAATGCTGGTCTAAACACTGTCAGCCCTGACTCTCACCTGCCTCACATGTTATAACAGTGCATGTTCAAACTGTCAGTTTAGACTCACCTGGCTCACATGTTATAACAGTGCTGGTTCAAACTGTCAGTTTAGACTCACCTGGCTCACATGTTATAACAGTGCTGGTTCAAACTGTCAGTTTAGACTCACCTGGCTCGCATGTTATAACAGTGCTGGTTCAAACTGTCAGTTCAGACTCACCTGGCTCACATGTTATAACAGTGCTGGTTCAAACTGTCAGTTCAGACTCACCTGGCTCACATGTTATAACAGTGCTGGTTCAAACTGTCAGTTCAGACTCACCTGGCTCACATGTTATAACAGTGCTGGTTCAAACTGTCAGTTCAGACTCACCTGGCTCACATGTTATAACAGTGCTGGTTCAAACTGTCAGTTCAGACTCACCTGGCTCACATGTTATAACAGTGCTGGTTCAAACTGTCAGTTCAGACTCACCTGGCTCACATGTTATAACAGTGCTGGTTCAAACTGTCAGTTCAGACTCACCTGGCTGACGTTGGGAAAAGAGATTGTCTCTCGGCGGCCGAGGTAGTTGATGTAATAAAACTCGACGGCTCTTTGCCTGCCGTTAAGACGAATTCCGAACTGTGGTTCGCCATTGATGTCTTTGATTTGAAACAGGTTCCACAGTGTTCTGTTTGTCCGTCCAAGCATACGAAAAGTGCTCACAAATGAGAATTCTTCAGGAAGACCATCAGGAAATATATCTCTGTCAGAATTAGAAAACCAGGAAAAATATTGCAAACGTCACAAATGGCATTCTCATACACTTAGACACACACACATATGGGTATATATATATATATATATGTGTGTGTGTGTTTGTGTTTAACAATTATATGTGTGAATATATAATGAACATAAAATTTTTAATACAGCAAGCAAATGAAAAATAATTAAATGGGGCCTGAAAAAGTGACTCCCCATAAGGAGGACTGTTTACATACAAAATGAAGATCGCTCTCTCATTGGCCCCATAAGCGAGGACTGTTTACATACAAGGGAAAAAATCCCTCTCAATGCTCTCTTTTCACTCTCTTTATTTTCGCTTCAATTACTTGATCTACATAGTTACATTCCACTGTGATTCTACATGTTCCTTTTATAAAACAGTTTCATATTTAGGCCGTCTACTACCACCAACATCTACCACAAAGGGAGCTACCAAAGATTTGAAGGAGTTAATGGTGGGGAAGTGTGCAGTAAAGCAAATGCTGCTGGTAGTAGTCGGCTTTAATGGTGGGGAAGTGTTACTACAGTAGACGCGGGTGGTAGTAGTCGGCTTTAATGGTGGGGAAGTGTTACTACAGTAGACGCGGGTGGTAGTAGTCGGCCTTGACAGCAAGAAATACCAGATGAATTGTAGATGACAACAAGGGGACAACATAAAATACATGGCCATGGACTAGAGACTTACTACCTCTGGGTTCAGCTAATGTTCACAGGTAAACACAGAGCCTAGAGGTCTGCAGGTAATCCAGATCCTGAAAGTCGGCAGGTAAGGCCTGTCTTCATCTTGCGCCCATCGCTAAGACCTGGGCTTGTTGCTAAAGACAGAAGCTCGATGTCTAGGGGCTTTAGCTACAACCGCCAGGATGAGGGGTTCACCCTAACCCATGTATAAGACCTGGGGCAATGTTGTTAGCTACAAGCGCCATGCGGGAAAGTGGAAGGCAAACTTACAGCGTTCTTCTTCGTAAACTTGCCGCTGTTCCTATCCTGTATGCCACCTGGAATTCCTTTGACCCCTTGACCCTTGACACCCCTGGGACCTGTACAAGGTCATTTAGTTGGTATCGGGATATAAAGTCGTAACCTGCAAGAAAGCCACAGTCATGGTGATGAGCTGAATACAAACACTCCATTCACAAGACCAACAATTACAGGCAGCACACACCGGAAGCTGCGAATTTTTCCCGTCTGCAGCGCATGCGTGGTTTGAGACGCACAGGGAGTTTGCTATGCATGACAATAGCACTAATCCTTGCGTGATGTCACTGAAAACACTTATAGCTCTGTCTTGTACCACCAAGGGAGGCAGCTTTGAATACAATTGGCGGTTAGTCTGTAAGAGATGGCTGCTTGCTGATGTTCGGTAAGTCCCATGGTTTGCTCACTGGGTGACCGAGTTGTGCAAAACTCTCTTATCACATCTCACGAACTATATAATTTTTCTGAATACAAAAAATAATGGCATGCCCAACCATTTTTTGATTTCAAATCGAGGACCTTTCCAACGCTGACTAAAAATGGTGTTCTTTGCTCGTGTTTGAGGCAGAAATTCCATAGAAAGAAAAACTATAATTTAAATTGTTGATTTTCAGATTTAGAAATTAAAATAAAACTCTGTCAAACTGTTCAGCACTTTGATTTACCTAACGAGCACAGACCCAATGTGTGAGCTGCAGGAGGTCTGGGAGGAATTTCATTTCTTGTTTCTATGCTTAACTACAAACTATGAAGACTAACTTTAACAAAGGTTTTGACTGGACTGCACTCTGTTAGGTGGCTAGTGTGTCTGTTTGGGGACGGGTCAACTTTTATTTGCGTATTTAAATTATAGTACAAGTATACATTTTATTATTATTGACAAACAGTCAATGTTTCTAAGATGTTATATTTTGAGAATGCTGGGACAGACTTAAAGTGTATCTTTACTAACATAATGACATTGTGTGTCTATAAATAGGAAACGCTGACATATTTTACAACCTGTTGACAGGAAATTTCTTATGATATGAAGTGTTGACATGACTTGTTTTATCATCACAGCATGACTTGCAAATGTGTCAATCTGACATGATGTGTCTTATAAGGACAAGTAATCTATACTGACACATTCCTATAAGTGTGCTTGATATGTATCGTGTTGACATGATGTGTCCTACAAGTGTTTCACTTGTTCTAAGATGATGCAAAATGTTCTACAAGGACCTATAATGTGTCATGCTGACATCAGATGTTGAAGTGTTTGACTTGTGCCCTACTGACATGATGTATCCGACAAGTATTTTTGACATGGCGTGTCCTTTATGTGTTTGTCAAGTGTGTCATCTCTTACCTGGCAGGTCATCTTCACCGGGCCTGACTTCAGGGCATGGCTGACGGCCTTCAGGAGGCAACAACTCTGGTAGAAACAGAAAATAGCATGACAGACATCAGAAGTCTGGTGTCAGGAACTAAAGAGTTAGCACCCTCAGTGTAGCCCAGTCTGTTCTCTCAGAAGGAAAGTCTTTGTTTAACTTAGAATATTAAGCATGGGACACGTGGCAGTTACTAAATACTCATGAAATTCCACGCTTACTATTGGTACTCTGATCCCCAAGGTCCTTAGAGAAGTGGTCAGACGTAGACAGGAAGAGGGAACTGTGTGTAGCCGTAATGACCCTTACCATTTCTGTCTAAAATCCTTGAGAAAATAGTTCTCAAGCAACTTCTATCCCATCTGAACTCTGAAAACTTGATTTCTCCATCACAGTCTGCTTATCGCCCTTTTCACATCACTGAGACTGCTCTGCTGACAGTGACAAACGACATTTTGTCTGCTCTGGATAGAGGTGACATCTCATTTCTCACCATGTTAGACCTGTCTGCTGCCTTTGATACCATGGCATAGATCACACTACTCTCATTCACAGACTCAGTACTCTCTATGGCATCTCAGGCTCCCCACTCAGCTGGTTTCAGTCATATCTCTCAGATAGGACTCAGTCAGTTATAGTGGATGGCTGCGTGTCTGCACCTGTGTCTATTCACTCAGGAGTCCCACAAGGCTCTGTACTTGGTCCCATCCTCTTCATCTTGTACTTGAAGCCACTTACCACTCTAATTCAATCTCACTCTATATCCCATCAATCCTTTGCTGACGACACCCAGCTATATACCAGTTGTTCTCCTTCTCAGGCTCACATTACTATCCAGAGCATCCAAGATTGTATTTCGGATATTAGGCTATGGATGACCCACAACAAGTTAAAGCTGAATGACGGAAAAACAGAAGCTTTACTTTTTTCAAAGAGGAGAGCCAGAGTTCACCCTTCACTGCCTGTTTCTGTTCGGGTAGGCAATGCCGATGTTCCTTTTGTAACTTGGGCACGTGACTTAGGTTACATAATGTCTGCTGACATGTCTCTTGATAAACATGTCTCTCACATTTGTACATCTGCATACTATGAGCTCCGGAAGATCAGCTCCATTCGCCATACTCTGTCCGTCTCAATCACCAAAATTCTTATCTGCTCGTTTATTCTGTCTAAATTAGACTACTGCAACTCTCTTCTTGCTGGCTGTCCTCAATACCTCCTTGATAAGCTTCAGAAGGTCCAGAACTCAGCTGCTCGTCTCGTTTTTCGGACTCGCAAACATGATCATGTCTCACCACTTCTTCGCTCTCTTCATTGGCTACCAGTTAAAGCTACAATAGACTACAAGCTCTCAACTCTCTGCTATGCTTTCTTCGAAGGTCACTCCCCCCCCCCAGCTACTTTAATGAAATCTTGTCTGTCAAAACTCCTGCCCGAAACCTTCGCTCCTGTTGTTGTTGTTGTTGTTTATTTAGTTGGAAAGTGCTTCCACCTTGCGGTGATTTCGCACTATGGGGGGAAAGGGAGGGGGAGGAAACCGGAGTACCCGGAGAAAACCCCCGCCGCCCAGCCCTGCGAACAGGTGTCACATACAGAGAGTGTCCCGAGACGAGATCTGAACCCTGAGCCGCTCACTGCAGTGGTGACAAGCGAGTGTTTTAACCACTACACTACCGGGGGCCCGTACCTTCGCTCCTCATCAGACTCCCGCATTTTATCCCTCCGTCTCACAAAGACAGTCACATACGGACAACGGATGATCTCCCTTTGTGCTGCTCAGCAGTGGAACTCTCTACCACATCACATTCGCCACTCAGCCTCCAAGGCTGCATTCAAACCTCTCTTAAAACATATCTGTTTACAAAGTACTATTCCTGACTTGTACCTCATCTTTATGTTGTCCAGTGTCCCTATGTGTACCTCACTGTCTACTGGTTGTTATGTTTCGTTCTATCAAATTGTACTGCGCAGAGAGTGCCATCTATCTTATTCGTGATTCTGCGCATTATAAGTTTGCATTATTATTATTATTATTATGACCCGTAGTAAATTCTGTGTCTAACCTGTAGGCTACAGTGTAGCCCAGGGAACTTTGTGATCATTGTTCTATAGCTTAATCTAAGGCTTTCCATGAGCTCTCATACGACTTGCGTATGTTTGGTGTTTTGAAACCCTGTAAATGAATAGTAAGAGGAATTTTGTGGTACCTTGTATTTTGGGTGTTTTACCCTGTAAAGGAATACAACAATAAACAGTGGGGTAAATTGTATTGAGGTGTTTTACCCGGTGAATAAATAGTACAATAAATTGTGTGGTAAATTGTGTTTTGGGTGCTTTACCCTGTAAAGAAATATTACAATAAATTGTGTGATAACTTTTATTATCGACCAGTACTTACAGAATTACGCCAGGGGAAAAACTGTCTGTCATATTTTTTCCATAGAGGATTTATGGCATAAAGAATGCGCCGGAAACCGGCAGAGAACTACTGTATGAGGGATGCCCTGCTCGTGGCCTGCTCGTGCTCTGCTCGTCACAGACCGATTCTTGCAAACGTGGAAGCCCCCTTGAGTCTCTTCCCGCCATTCTTCCTCTCTTTCTCTCCTCTTTGTATTACTTCTCACTCGTGGACATTCTCTCTTTCTCTCCCATTTCTGTTACTTCTCACTCGTGGACATTCTCTTTGTATCTGTATCGTGAGCAACATCTTCTCATGTATAATACTACCGGTGTTATGTTTAGTATTCGTATGGTAAGCAGAATCTTCATATGTAGAATAATACCATGGTTAGGGTTAGTATCTGTATACTGAACAGTTTTCTCGTGTTTAATAATACCTATTAAAGAAGAAAAAGCGATGCTAGGGCTAGTGTGGTTAACCCACAGGATACTGTAAGCAAATCTATCTACAAAGCGACTGTGTAAATAGGGACTGGACGGGGCGGGGCAGGGCAGGGCAGGCGAGAGCAAGATAAACGGAGACAGAAAATTAAAGTGTCTATCATGGACATTTGCAGGATGATGCCAACATGGGCCACACATAGAAAAATGAATAAATCAACTCATACGCTAAACACATTTTCTACAAAGACAAACTACGTGAGAGTAAAAATAGAGAGAGAGAGACACAAACTTACGACTGGTGACACTTGTCAGAAAAAGAATTGCGGTGGGGAATGTTGCGCTGGGGAATGTTGTGCTGCTTAGAGGCCGCATGACTCCTGAAACAGTGAGAAGACAGGGAGTAAGGGGATTAATACACAACGTGTAGCCATAGTAAACCGTGTGTGTGTGAGCCTGGTAAACCGTGTAAGTGTGTGTGTGTGTGTGTGAGGCTAGTAAACCGTGTGTGTGTGTGTGTGTGTGTGTGTGTGTGTGTGTGTGTGTGTGTGTGTAAGCCTAGTAAACCGCCTGAGTGTGTGTGAGCTTAGTAAACTCCGTGTGTGTGTGTGTGTGTGTGTGTGTGTGTGTGTGTGAGAGAGAGAGCCTAGTAAACCGTGTGAGTGTGTGTGTGAGCTTAGTAAACTCTGTGTGTATATATATAAGGCTAGTAAATCGCGCGTGTGTGAGTGTAGTATAAACTGTGTGTGTGTGTGTGTGCGTGTGTGGTGTGTGTGTGTAAGCCTAGTAAACCGCCTGAGTGTGTGTGAGAGAGAGAGAGAGAGTAGAATGCCTAGCAAATGACGTGTGTGCATAATAAATAGTAAATGCTAGTAAATAGTAGGAATAAGTTACTAACAGTGTAGAAATAATACTGTCTAATACTAGTGCATATAATTAATGATATCGACACAGAAAGAGGAGAGAGAGAGACAATGTCCACGAGTGAGAAGTAACGATGAGTGAGAGACGATGAAAGGAGATAAGCTCACGACAAGTTCACTTGCTCAAAAATATAATCAACAGTTGTTTGAGAAACGCAGAAACATTTTGTTTAATCAGTCACATGGGAAGGGAACGGAAAACGGGGGGGGGGGGAGGAGGGGAGGGGAGAGATGGCGAGTGATTTGCGTGGGTGTGTGCCAGCGTCTCGTGGCGGCCGTTTTCTCATGAGGTCAGGGGTCATTGAGACACTCCACTAGTTTAAATTGTGAAGATGAGAGCTGAGAAAAAGCGAGGGTTTTATGCTGCTTTTGTGTTTTTATTCTGGAGTACTCCCCCCCCCCACCTCTTTAACTGTGTCGGGTACCTGACGGTTTTCCTCGCTGCTGTTGTTTGGTGTTGAACAAACTTGCTAGAAGAGTGTACATTTATTCATATGAAAACCTGTCGACTCCGAGTCAATTTTGTTGTGAATCTTTCTGAACGCCTAAGTGTTTAACTTAATATAAAATATTAATTGGGGGAACTTGATTAGTAGCAAGAATAGTAATGAAGATATATATATATATAGAGAGAGAGAGATAATGCTTTTTCAATGATTTTCTCAGAGCGCTTTACAGAAGTGATATTGAGACTGAATGACTCACAACCATGTACCATATAAACATATAACAGACTCGCTCACATGTACAACACTCTCACTCATACACACGTTATACACATATTACAGACTCGCTCACATGTACAACACACACTCACTCATACACGCGTTATACACATATTACAGACTCGCTCACATGTACAACACACACTCACTCATACACGCGTTATACACATATTACAGACTCGCTCACATGCACAACACACACTCACTCATACACGCGTTATACACATATAACAGACTCGTTCACATGTACAACACACTCACTCATACACACGTTATACACATATTACAGACTCGCTCACTTGTACAACACACACTCACTCATACACACGTTATACACATATTACAGACTCACTCACTTGTACAACACACACTCACTCATACACACGTTATACACATATAACAGACTCACTCACTTGTACAACACACACTCACTCATACACAGTCAGTTACAGACACACGTTATACACGTATAACAGACTCGCTCACATGTACAACACAGACACACTCATACACAAAGTCAGTTACAGACACACGTTATACACATATAACAGACTCGCTCACATGTACAACACACTCACTCATACACACGTTATACACATATTACAGACTCACTCACTTGTACAACACACACTCACTCATACACAAAGTCAGTTACAGACACACGTTATACACGTACACTCATGTCAGGATAGTGTCACAGCGAAGTCGTCCTCAAGAAAAGATTTGTGTTAAGTTTCTTCATTTAAGTTGAATGATTATTAAATTTTAAGGACTGTATTTTTCTGTCCGAGTTTTATTTTTCTTTCCTTAACTTGTTTTCTTCTGCTAGTAGTTCCTCCGCGGTGGTGCTGATGCTATTCTGTATTTTCTTTAGCATGACTTTGCTTGGGTGTCAGGGATGAGAGATACAGCCCTGACTGGGTAAGAGTGTGTAGTGTGTTGAAAGCGATAAAACGTGACTGGAATGGAGTTAGCCCCCTTGTATGTTTCAAGCGGCAGGGTTAGTCTCCCTTCTAAAGTAGGCTTGTGAGAATGGTTTAGAATGTAGAAGGCGTGACGTAAAACAAGGAATGACGTAGGGTGTCGTCTGCTGGGAGAGGAGAAAACGGGCGGATTTTTGGAGTCTTGCGTCCGGAGTATTGCTATGTGCTTTTGAGATTCGTAGTGGCTGTGTTCTGCTGGGTGGATTCTGTTACACGGAGTATTGCGGTGTGCTTTTGAGATTCGTAGTGGCTGTGTTCTGCTGGGTGGATTCTGTTACACGGAGTATTGCGGTGTGCTTTGAGATTCGTAGTGGCTGTGTTTTGCTGGAGGACGTCGCAGTGCTGTGTGTATTAATCATCTGAATAGTTTCAAGGAGTATTACAGGAAAGTGTATATCTGTGAGTGCGTGTATTCTCACCGGACTTTGACGGTAAGTGTGTTTTGGTCAGTTGATTATCTTTTGAGAAACTGTTTAGTCTGAACATTTGAAGAGGAGTGATTTTATAGAAGAAACTGTAGTTCATGGAAGACGGATGAATGGAGGATGGAGTGATAAATATTGTATGCCATTGATGTGATATTCGTGTGACATTATTGAAATTCTTTGTGAGTTGGAGAAGTATTTGAATTGTGAGGTTACCTTTAGAAGACAAACACGAATCGCTCCCGAAATTATAGAGATTTAGGAACCCACTTAGAGATCTTAGTACTTTGTTGCGTGAAGGAGCACGTGAAGAACGCTGTGCGGACAGTGTGTGTTGTATTTCACCTCTCTGCGCGTTGCGTGTCCCTGACATTGGGTGGTTGATAAAGTAAATGGTTCTGTAATTCTGGTACTGTTGGCTTTTTCCTTTTTTGAACGAAAGAGGTTTGCCTAGGGACTACATGTGCTCTGTGAGTCACTCTTTGCTTTCCTAGACTCTTTGGTACAGAGCAGTGAGGGTCTTTGTAGTTTCTCCCCCATCCTGCTTGAGCAGCTCAGCTGGTATGATGTCAATGATTGGGGACTTCCTCCCTTCACACTGTGTACAGCTCTGTCGCTCTCTTCCTGTAGGACTGGCAGGTCGGTAGGTTTCCTGGTTCTAGTCTGATTGTTTTTAAGAATGTTGGAAATTGTACCTACCTTTGCAATATTGAGTTTATCTACTGAGTACAGCATTGCTTTCAGTGAGAAGGTCGCCATTGCTGTCTTGTGCTGATCTGTCTTGGTGAGGGATCTTAATAATTGATTGGCCTTCGCATTGTCCCTCCGTCCCTTTCCCTCCTGTCTCATCCTGCATCGGTTCTCGATCTTGTTCTCCCTAGCTGCCTTCGTCCCTTTTTGGAAACATTTGAGTTTGCTTTTCCTTTTTCTCTGCAAGGCCCTTCTTTTAGTCACAGAAACTTAGGATGTCGTTCGTGGCCCAGGGCTACTTCTCCTTGGAATTTACCTGAACTTGAAGACTTATGCAAGGTTTGGATCGCGCAGCTTCTCCAATTCTCCTGTTCCCCAATTCTCCAAATCAAAGGAAATTCCAGAGATGTTTTAGCGGCACTTCACTTTCAGCTTCATCTTGAGGCTCATTAAGACAAGATCACACACAACAATGAACTGGGGACTATTTGAAAAGCAGAATTGTAAATTTAAGCTGAATGATTATTAAATTTTAAGGACTGCATTTTTCTATTCAGTTTTTCTCTTCTCTCTGCGTGTTCCTTGTAAACTGGTGCGCTGGATATTGCTGGGCTTGGAGAGGGGAAGCAGCCGGGACCTTTATCTTTAAGGGGGAATTAATTATGTTTTAATGTGTCTGTAAAATACGTTAATCGTGTTCTGTTTTGAATAGTTTTCAGTTCTGTATTTTGCCACAAACATGCTGCCTATTTTTTTAAATTTTGAATGAGAGCGGAAAGAGTGGGTAGATGGGCGAGTGTTTTGCATGGGTGTGAACGTGTGTGTGAACGTGTGTGTGTGTGAACGTGGGTGTGAGCGTCTCCTGACAGCCGCTTTTTCTTTGATGTAACGGTGTCATTTAGGGGCTCCAGTCGTATAAATGTTGAAGATTAAGGTTGCCAGGAAAGAGAGCGATTTTTTATTGCTTGATTCGCGTGTCCTTGACTGTGACAGGAGGAATACCTGACAGTTTTCTCCAGAGCAGTAATAAATTCCTGACCAGACTGATAAAAGGTTACACTTTTCATGTAAAACCTGTTGAGGTTTTTTGTTGTGTGTTTTACTCTATCTCCTGTGTTCTACGTGGCTGGCGCTGAATGTAACTTCAAGAGGTGCGGCAACAGCGACAGACTGTGGATCGTGTTTCTGACGGCGGAAGATTGAGAAGCGGACTCGTCATGTGAACTTTTAATCAAAGACTTACTGTGGAGAGGGGAGATTCTGTTATGTGTTTTCATGTAGAGTTAAGCCTTCTGGTTGTTGATTATTTTTCTATTATTATATTCATTTTTTAACTTCATATCTTTGTTACCTTTTGATATAGCGTGCATGTCTGTAGAGCCGCAGATGGCATTTGTATTTCTTAAATTTAGATTTTTATTTGTGCTTTCTATCTCGTCCAGAGGTAAATGTGATGTATCTGCCTATTTGCTTACATCATATACTTTTGGTCTAGTGGGATGCACGACCCCACCAGTCCCTCCAAGCAGCAAGTGTTTCGACATTAAGGAATGTGGTCAAAGGGATGCAACACTGGTGTCTTAAAATTTCAAGAATAGGCTCCCTTGTCTTGCTGTCTGCCCTAACCGTCACCGCGAGGTTGTGAGCTTTGTTCATGGTAAGCTTCACTATTTCAGCAGGAATGGAAACGGCAAAAAGTTTATAATCCTCTCCTTCCGTGCCGCGGTGCCTTGCATCCAGCCCCGGGGATAGTCCCTCCCCTGCCCCCTCCGTCCCAACCCCCCCTGCTTACAACCAAAAGTTTGATGTGTGATTACATTTGTACCCGTTACAACCAATATTTTGACGTCTGTTTACATTTCTACCTGCTACAACCAATGTTTTGACGACTGATTGCTACATTCTTACCCCTCCTGTTTGTCCTGTGCGATGTCCCGTCGCGCAACCTTGTCTTTACAATGTGAACCCTGTCACGCGACTGGACACTCAGATCCCTGTCGTGAAGTGCACGTGTCCTGTAGAGCAGGCCACATCACTCTCACCACGTGACCCCGCCTTCCCGGTCTGCTTTCGTGATACAGCCACCCACTCTGTAGACAAGACACAGAGATGTATGTGACACAGTCACACCCAGCAAGACAGAGGTCTGTGACACAGTCATACCCAGCAAGACACAGAGGTTTGTGACACAGTCATACCCAGCAAGACACAGAGGTCTGTGACACAAACCCAGCAAGACACAGAGGTCTGTGACACAGTCAAACCCAGCAAGACACAGAGGTCTGTGACACAGTCACACCCAGCAAGACACAGATAAGTCTGTGACACAGTCACACCCAGCAAGACAGATAAGTCTGTGACACAGTCACACCCAGCAAGACACAGAGAGGTCTGTGACACAGTCACACCAATCAAGATAGCTAGGTTTATTTCTACAAGGGTTGTTTACAGGGCACAGGTAAACCCCCAGGCAAGAACATCAATAAACGATTTACTAACAGGCAATGTTACAGTCTAGTTATAACAAAGAGGATACAAATATGATGGTGAGAAAGACAATACACATGAAGTGATAAGAAAGACAATACAAATATTGGGGTGAGAAAGAAAACCAAAATAATGATGAGAAAGAGAATATGCATATAGTAATGATAATAGAGTGATAAGAAGGACACTCCAAATATAGTGATGATAGATATTACACATGTAGTGATGAGAAAGATAATACTCATTAAGTGATGAGTTAGACAATATAATACAGTGATGAGAAAGATAGCACATGTTAAGTAATGAGTGAGACAATATAATATAGTTATGAAAGATAGAACATGTTAAATAATGAGTTAGACAATAATTATAATATAGTGTAGCACATGTTAAGTAATGAGTTAGACAATATAATATAGTGATGAGAAAGATAGAACATGTTGAGTAATGAGTTAGACAATATAATATAGTGTAGCACATGTTAAGTAATGAGTTAGACAATATAATATAGTGTAGCACATGTTAAGTAATGAGTTAGACGATATAATATAGTGTAGCACATGTTAAGTAATGAGTTAGACAATATAATATAATGATGAGAAAGATAGCACATGTTAAATAATGAGTTAGACAATATAATATAGTGTAGCACATGTTAAGTAATGAGTTAGGCAATATAATATAATGATGAGAAAGATAGAACATGTTAAATAATGAGTTAGACAATATAATATAGTTTAGCACATGTTAAATAATGAGTTAGACAATATAATATAGTGTAGCACATGTTAAGTGATGAGTTAGACAATATAATACAGTGATGAGAAAGATAGAACATGTTAAGTAATGAGTTAGACAATATAATATAATGATGAGAAAGATAGAACATGTTAAATAATGAGTTAGACAATATAATATAGTGTAGCACATGTTAAGTAATGAGTTAGACAATATAATATAGTGTAGCACATGTTAAGTAATGAGGTAGACGATATAATATAGTGTAGCACATGTTAAGTAATGAGTTAGACAATATAATATAATGATGAGAAAGATAGCACATGTTAAATAATGAGTTAGACAATATAATATAGTGTAGCACATGTTAAGTAATGAGTTAGGCAATATAATATAATGATGAGAAAGATAGAACATGTTAAATAATGAGTTAGACAATATAATATAGTTTAGCACATGTTAAATAATGAGTTAGACCATATAATATAGTGTAGCACATGTTAAGGAATGAGTTAGACCATATAATATAGTGTAGCACATGTTAAGGAATGAGTTAGACAATACAAATTATGCAGCAGAAAGAAAAGAAGAAATACAAAGGAGTGAGAGACTTCACACTTCAGACTTTATTCAGCAAACTCACACCTTTGACTGAAGAGAGATAAACATGTCACATGCAAACAGCTACATTTTATACTCGCACACACAGAAATGATTACCTAGGTAGACATAAGAATAAAAGTAAACAAACACCAGAAACAGCATACATGACAACATACAAAAGTTTCTATCAAACAATTTGTTAGCTCCAAACCTTAAGAACACTGCTAAGAAGATGTGTACTTCAGTGTATAAAACATAGTGCTGCACATAGCTTGATCAAAGGGCTACATTGTGCACTTCAATAAAACTAGTCTCCCAAGAAGAAACATAGTGAAGTCAACTCTTCAGAAGATTTTCTCTTAAATCTAATTCTTTATATATATATGTGTGTGTATGTGTGTGTGTGGCGACACTGGTGGTTATAACAGAGAGAGATAAAGAGAGAGAAAGAGTGTGTGTGTGTGTGTGTGTGTGCAGACTACAAGTTAACAAGGTAATCTTTGCTAAGCTCCTGTCCATATCCCAGTTCAAGGAACCGATAAAATAGAAATTTAGAAAATACACTTTCTACTTATGTTCTAAAATAAATTAATAGAGATTTTAGAAAATAAGCTCCATAGTTATTTCTGGAAAGAAATAATAGCTCGTTTTGGAAAATGAACAGCGTGGTTCATTCTGAAAAGAAGTCAGACAACATTTTAGAAAGTGATGTGAGTAGTTCAGTCGCCATATTGACGTCCCGACGAGTCTATCTTTTAACGTGTTACCTGTCAGCTGCTGTCCACCAGTCACTGTTGTCACTGACTCTCGGCTTATTATCCATCAATAAGCGGTAATAAACGATTGCAGTGGGTTCAGGAAACTAAGTCAAGAGACCAGAAATAGAACATGATATAAGAACTACATCATCCGCGAAGACGCAAAGAGCAGTAGGAGGACCTGTACTATATCTGGAACAAGCTGGAGACCATGAATACGGTTCTGAGACACGTCTACGGCCAACTGACTTATACAGAGCGTAAAGACAATGGGCGACAAAATACTACCCTGCCTTATTCAAGTTGGAAAGTTAAAATTCTGTGAATCCTGTGAATACACAGGCTTTGATGTTCTGGTACATAGTTTGTAAAATGGTGAGCATCTTGCCAACAACTCCTAGGTTACGTAAAACCTGCCAAAGTTTGTTTCTATTTCCGGTACAGAGATCTAAAGTCACTAGAAAGTATAAAGAGCCGGCAGTGTAGTGTCCTGTTTATTGATATTGCTGACAGTTTAACATCTAACACACCAGCAGAGTCACGCCTACAATGGCCGCCTTCACGTGTGCACCCAAATAAACAGGTGTTATGCAGACAGAAAGTGCATTGTGATGCTGGCCATGCGCGTGTCTGACTCCTAGCAACATTGTCGCTGTGCCTTCGTTTGGCGTGAGAACCTGTTGTAACCCTGATAAGCACTGTAACTCTAACCCTGACAAGCACTGTAACTGTAATGCTAGCCATACTGAACGGAGATCCAAGTATCCGTCTAGCTTCTTAAAAATAGAATATCTGTAAATGTAATTAGTCTAAACTGACGTTTGTGTAAGGCCTACAGCCTCTAACCCTGTCACGCTTACTAACCCTGTCACGCTTACTGTCATGTAAGGGGTTACAGCCTCTAACCCTGTCACGCTTACTGTCATGTAAGGGGTCACAGCCTCTAACACTGTCACGCTTACTGTCATGTAAGGGGTTACAGCCTCTAACACTGTCACGCTTACTGTTATGTAAGGGGTCACAGCCTCTAACACTGTCACGCTTACTGTCATGTAAGGGGTCACAGCATCGAATCCAAAATAGCGCTTTCAGTCGTATAAAGGTTACAGCGTGTAACCGGAAATCACACTTACAGTTGTGTAAGTAACCCCAAGTAACGCTTACAGTCCTACAGCCTGTAACTTCAAGTAACGATTACATTTCTTTCTCGCCATTCCCTTGGCGCTCCTTGAACTGAGTTTCGCAAAATCAGCGAGTATCCGGTGCAATGTGGTTAGCACGTGCGCAATGTCACAGCTACAGCCGACCTGTTTCACAGGATGCCCTTCTCCCCACCAGCTCCCTCTGAAGCGTGTTCATCAAGTCAACATGCACGTGCGGGTTCTCTCTCTCTCCATCTGCCTCTGTCTCTGTCTCTCGTTCTTCGTGTCTCTCTCTCTCTCTCTGCGCACACACATAGTTTGCAGTCAAAGCGTAGATGAGAGCTTTTAAAAGCTTAATCCCTTGTTTGATGTTCAGTCGATGATGACATGCTCTAACAATATAAAGAAATGTTTTAAACAACTGCTTATAGGCTTATAATGTACTTTTATTCAAACCAAACTTGTGGAGTTCCTAGAATAATCCATTTAAATCTTTTGTATACGATACCTATACCCAAGCCATACTTGTTGCATTACAAGACTGATCCTTTTATGTATAAGATGTCTCAACTAAACTTGTGGCACAAAAGAGTAATCATTTGTAGTTGTTATTACACAGATGGCATTTCCACTCCACTGCATACAATGACACCGACTGGACCAGATGTTGTTGTCAAGACTTGCAGGTAGTTAAGCCACATAGTGCTGTAGCAAGTGATCACGAAAGATGTAGCCAATAGCATTTCTAAACACAGACAGTTGTAATCACAATAGTAATCAACTACACAAGCAGCAGTATCCGCAGCTTCCTCACAATTGAGCAGATGGTTTACAGATTATATATATATATCATATATAACAATACAACTACCACAGCTTCCTCACAATCGAGCAGATGGTCCACCGATTATGTTGTTGTCACATATTGAGCACAATGCACAATGACCTCTTTAATATATCCAGCATATACCATATCCGACAATACTGGCACCAGAACACGTGATCGCTGTAGTAAATAATTGCTAAAGCTCATTTTGCTGTGTGGATGCTCAATGCAGACCAAAGACCACAAATCAGCGGTCAACCGTGCAAGAAACACAAACGTCAGCAAAGAAATGACACCATAACCCACAAATATAGCACATACCCCATAGCATTTGTTACATGCTATTGATTACCAGCACATGTGATCGTCATTGTTGTATATAAACATGTTCTACATCAGACTGATTACCAGCACGTGATCAATGTTGTTCCACATACAACACATACCACATAATCTTAGTTTTGAGCAAATACACGTTTGCTGTTGCACATGTAACTAACATAATACTAAACTGTACTGTATTGTATTGTACTATACTGTACTGTATTGTATTGTACTGTATTGTGTTGTGTTGTATTGTATTGTGCTGTACTGTATTGTACTGTACTGTACTATACTGTATTGTGTTGTACTGTATTGTATTGCACTGTACTGTATTGTAGTGCATTGTACTGTACTGTATTGTGTTGTACTGTATTGTGTTGTACTGTACTGTATTGTAGTGTAGTGTATTGTACTGTACTGTATTGTACTGTACTGTATTGTAGTGTATTGTACTGTATTGTATTGTACTGTATTGTAGTGTATTGTACTGTACTGTATTGTGTTGTACTGTATTGTGTTGTACTGTAGTGTATTGTAGTATATTGTACTGTACTATATTGTATTGTACTGTACTGTATTGTACTGTACTTTACTGTATTGTAACTAACCCTGATACGACACTAGTTTCCGGCAAGTCTACGTTGTTGCTGTATGTGTAACTAGCCCTGATGTAATACTAGTTCAGGCAAGTGATTATTAGTGTTGTATACGCAACTAGTCAGACTGTTTACGGGTTTGTGGGGTTTCTTTGACCCCCTCCTTCTTTTTGTCTTTCACAGTGCGAGGTGATTGCACTTCTGTTAGCCGGGTACTACTGCTGCCAATTTACCGCCTTGAGCTCTACAGAACTTCTCTTTCACACGATGAAAGACAAGGTGGGTGTGACCACCAACACCCTCTTCCGCCCACTGCGGTGCAGCCTTACACCACAGAGTGAGTGCTGTTGTTCTTGTTGTTTTTGTTGTTCTTGTTGTTTGATGATGATGATGATGATGATGATGATGATTCAAAAAAGAACTGACGCTCAGCGTCGGACAGTCAAGTGCTGTGGATTGACAGGTTGTAAGCTCGATAATATGTGTGGTCAGAACTCTGTGGGCTCAGTAGTAATCTGTGGGGGGGGGGTCTGTAAGTAAGAAACATCCCAGTGCTCTGTGTTCAATGGGTTGTAAGCTCGGTCATAAGTGGGCCGGTAACTTAAAGCCCTCCCAGTGCTGTAGGTTTGATAAACTGGTGTTAGAAATGCTACATTAAACCGAACGCGATGGTGGGATGACAGGCACCTTTGTTGGCTGTAACAGATAGTGTTAGCCAAACAAGTTGGGCTATGAACGAGATAGCTAGATTGTCCTGGCGACTTGGAGCAGAAATCAGTGACCGAGTGAGCGGCTACAAGGGACACCTTGTCGAGGGTCTTACAAGAAGCAGACCATAAAACACTGGGGACCAGCGCCAGAAGACAGCGAGGTCTTGTCAACTGACAAGAAAACATCGAATATTTTGAGTAGGGAACGAAACCAAAATATTACCGACTCAGATCAAATAGAGAAATACCATACAGTAAAATCTGAACAAGACATAGCATACAAATCTCTCATCACTAAGTAGACCAATTAGTTCTCTGTAACCCACTAACCCTCTCATAACTGAGCTAGAGACTGAGTCATCACTAAGTTGAACTATATAATGCGATCACTAACTTGAACTAGAAAATGTCATCACAAAGTTGAACCATATAATGTCATCACTAAGTTGAACTACAGAATGTCACTAAGCTGAAATATAGAATGTCATAAAGTTGAAATATAGAATGTCACTCACTGAGTTGAACTAAAAAAAAATCCAGCATTAAGTTGAATTATAGAAAGTGGTCACTAAGTTAATTAATGCCATAACATGAGCCGTATCACCAAGTTGAACTCTACCATGGCATCACTATAGCCATCTTATCATTTAGTTGAACTATGACATTCGTCATCACTAAACTGAGCCAAACCATGAGCATTCTCATCACTTAGTTCAAATAGACTATGGGTCATCATCAAATTAAACTTTCATCTCGGAGTTGAACTTGTCCATTTGCCATCTCATCACTTGCAGCTTCTTGAGAATATGCAGGCAGTGTCTGCTGGACTAGACCACTTCAATGGGCGAGTTCAGGTGTTGAGTACAGGTTGTCTTGTTAATGTTAAGGCCCAGGTAATTGTAGTCAGCCACTCGTTCCCCCCCCCTTCACACAATCTAACACCAGATACTTGATCGGGGCTGACGTGGGGCAGCGTCTACAGGCTTTCGCCATCTCTGTCGTTTCTTGAAGTTTAATCACAGAAAACTAATTAAAAACTACTCACTGAATCATTCTTCTTCTCTAATATAAGTGTTGTCAGTGTTTGACAGGTTTACATGTCAGAGTGTGACAAGTCTACATGTCAGAGTTTGACAGGTCCACATGTCAGTGTGACAGGTCTACATGTCAGAGTGTGACAGGTCTACATGTCAGTGTGTGACAGGTCTACACGTCAGAGTGTGACAGGTCTACATGTCAGAGTTCGACAGGTCCACATGTCAGTGTGACAGGTCTACATTTCAGAGTGTGACAGGTCCACATGACAGTTTTATCCGAATGCCTAATGCGAGAGGCGATGTCGGAGTGTCTGCAATGACTACCTAATGTCAGTAGCACTGGTAAGAAAAGGGTATCTCAAGGAGCCCCGGTGTTTGTTAATGTAGGATAGCAAACAGTGTCCTCATAAAGTACTCAGGCCCTCTGACGATACCGCTAATGGCTTGAATGCCGCACCAACAACTGTAAGAAACACCCGACATACCCGACTATCTCGCCAGGCTAGGCTTCATGCTGAAAGTCATCATATCTGACTTTTCTCACCGATCCAGCAGTAAATGACAATAGCGAATAGCCCACTACCTTTCTCTGACCACATGATGGGAGCACAACATAGGATTCCAGACTTTTTGACATCATTGTTCGAGAAGCGAATCATCTGTCACTTTTGTCAGTGACCATAACTATGTCACTCACTTTTCTTCACACGGTAACATCAACTGACAAAGCAGCTGACACCTCGACACGGAAACAGCAACTGTACACAATGACCCCGAGTGTTTAAAATATCACGTGCAATATCAGATACAAGCTCCACAACCCCCCTCCCGTGTGTTTGCACTGTCAGAAAATAAACCTTCCGCTTACATGCAACTGTAGACAACCACATCCACATGGGCACAGAGTCTACACAGTCTACACAGCCTCCAATTCATCTTGGTCTCAGGCCACAAGGGCGGGGCTCACTTCCTTGTGCAGGTCCCACGTGCTTGAACATCACTCTCAGTTCAAACATAGCAGTCTGTTAATACTTTACACAATAGACACGTACCGTCTAAACATAGCAGTCTGTTAATACTTTACACAATAGACTCGTACCGTCTAAACATAGCAGTCTGTTAATACTTTACACAATAGACTCGTACCGTCTAAACATAGCAGTCTGTTAATACTTTACACAATAGACTCGTACCGTCTAAACATAGCAGTCTGTTAATACTTTACACAATAGACACGTACCGTCTAAACATAGCAGTCTGTTAATACTTTACACAATAGACTCGTACCGTCTAAACATAGCAGTCTGTTAATACTTTACACAATAGACTCGTACCGTCTAAACATAGCAGTCTGTTAATACTTTACACAATAGACTCGTGCTGTCTAAACATAGCAGTCTGTTAATACTTTACACAATAGACTCGTACCGTCTAAACATAGCAGTCTATTAATACTTTGCAAAATAGACTCGTGCTGTCTAAACATAGCAGTCTACAAATACCTTATGAAATAGACTCGTACTGTCTAAACATAGCAGTCTGTTAATACTTTATACAATAGACTCGTACTGTCTAAACATAGCAGTCCGTAAATACTTTACACATACAGTGGTACCTTGAGATACGAGCTGCTCGGCATACGAGTTTCTTAAGATACGAGCTGCGACTCGGGCCAATTTCTTGTTTGAGATCCGAGCTGAATTCCGAGATACGAGCCGGCGGCCATTCGGGAAGTCGACCCGTAATTCTGGAAGTTCCCGCGTCGGGCGCTCGGATCGCAAACATCACGGCATCGTCACGTCGTCGTCTCGTTCTTTATCGCGTGCTATCCACAGAACTCGAACTCGAACATTTTATTGACTTGGGGCCATTTCAGCCATAGGCGCGGTCAGACATGTTTCCGACTGCTCCCGATGGAATTTAGAAAATCTACATTATTTCTACTACATTATATCACCTCAGACTAAAATTGTGAATTCCACTGTGTGTAGTACATATTTACTGGTCATGCCTGCGGAACTTTCAACTTTTCGCGTGGTTTGTGGTCACTTTTTGTGGCGATACGCCTACTTCATGCAGCGAAGGGCGACGGCCGCCGCAACCAAACATGGCAAGGTGAGCACTAAGAGAGCACAGTGTGTGTTGCTTGCTATCATCATATCTAGTCTGCTAATGTGTTCTGGAAATGTTGAACTGAACCCCGGACCCTCCGAGGAGGAAATAATTCATGCTCCAAATGCAGCTGATCAGATGACAAGTGACTGCACTGTACCTGGCGTCTCGTTAACGGACACACTTGTCCCTGAGCTGCTTGCCACGGCAAATTTTCAGGAGGAAGTGGAAAATGCTACAACAATGACTGCTCTACACGATCTTATTGACAACCTCAGGCACATAGTCCTTGAACAAGGTACCAAACTCCATGCTATTATTACATATAACCATGAATCGTTGTGCGAGCGGCTTACACATCTGGATACTGCTGTCATGAATATTTGTGCAAAAGTGAATAAAAACAGCACGGACATTCTACACCTGCAAAAAGAACAGCAAGACATTCAGCTAGACCTGTCACGGTTAACGAACGAACTTGAGAGTTTAGAGATGCAATCGAGACGCAACAACCTCAAGATATTCGGATTATCGGAAGGAAACGGAAACCAGCACAGTTGTGAAATGCAAGTGATACGTTTTCTGAACAAATATGCTGGGTACAAAACATGGAGTGATTCTGATATCGAAAGAGCTCACCGCATTGGAAAGTTCGAGGCCTCTAAACCAAGACCAATGATTATAAAATTCTACAGATGGCCTGATAAGATGGGATTACTACGAGACCACGAGACTAGAGCAACAATGCGCAAGGATGGATTCCGCCTGGCAGCCGATCTAACCAAGCAACAGATGTCACAACTTCGCCACCTCAAGCAAGAAGGCAAGACAGGCTACTTCCGGAACGGCAAGCTCTACATCAGCGATATACCCCGAGTCAACAACCACTCTGGCCGTGACGATCATATCAAGGAAAACCACCCACAGCAGCTCCACCACAACGACCGCATTGACCCCATCAAGTGGCAGATCGGTGATAGTCGGGGAAAGGCAGATGAGTGTGACAATAATCATTCCCCCCTGCCCCCCTATCCCTGTACTTCTCAGCCCTTACTGTCAGTCAGTCTACCACCTGCTTCTAGCCCCACCACCCCAGTCTGCTGTAGTGTGGGCAACGCCACCATCATGACCACAACAAATACAACACATGAAAATGCCCCTCTCTTTAGAGAGGAAGCTGACCCTTATCCCCCAGTCGAGGGTGGGCGCAACAGTAACATCATAAGGGAACCACCCACCAGAATAGTAACCACGCAGAGCCCCGTCAACGCAACACTGTCAGGAGACACTTCAAACTACCCGATAATCACAGACAGGAGTTCCCCTTGGCCACTCCATAACACCCCTTCCAGCAACTATAATCTTCCAATAAATAGGGAAGCTGGAGAGAACATTTCTGAGGTGACCAGCGGCCATATACCTACAGGCGGAAGGGGCCCAGCTATAAATAGAACAAGGCATGGTGCAGGAAACAAAACCAAGAACAAGAAGGATAACTCGAACTGCAACGACCGACCGCCGAACAACGCTGGGGAACCCAACCGACCTGCAACCCGACTTCGACAACTACAACTCCAAACAGCACCACTACCCAAGAAAAACCAGGCTGTGACGCCAGACAGTATGACAAATGTTCGACGACTATCAACAAACGGACGAACTAATAACAGCAAATTTCCTTTCAAATAGGAAATCGGCCTCAGCCATGTCGCTGACACACATTGCATGAACACATCAACTGTGAACTGTGACTCAGCTGCCAAGCAGGACCCAGTATGGAACAATACAGACTCTACAATGCAAGGTAGTCTTAGAATATTGAACTGGAATATAGGAGGGCTTTTACCTAAACTTAGTGATAAGGATATGGTAGAATATTTGAAATCATTTGATGTTGTATGCATAACAGAATCATATATCGAAAACATTATGCAGTTAGACACTCTCTCTGATTTCCAGTGGTACTTTGCCCCTGCGAAAAAACTTAGTTATCATGGCAGACCGTCTGGTGGGGTTGTGGTCATGGTGAGGAAACACTTAAACGATTCCATAGAACATATAAGTATTGCCTACGACCAAATAGTAGTACTTAATATGAAAAGAAAACTATTGAACTTAGACAAAGATATAATTTGTATTTGTACTTATATACCACCGTACGATTCACCATATTATAACGCCACGAACGAGATAGATGGTATTGATGCTTTAGAAATGTGCCTCTCAGACTTAAGGGAAATGGAAGAAGATTTCTATATCCTTTTGTGTGTGTGTGTGCTATCCACAGAGTGAACGGTCGTATCTCGTGCGTTGTGCGCGTTTTTGCATCGTTTTCGCAAGTTTGAACTAACTGTTTTGTGTGCTATGATGGGGCCCAAGAAAGTGAGTGAAAAGGGCAGTGCTGAGAAAAAGAAGAGAATGATGGCGATAGAAATAAAGCAAGAAATAGAAAAACATAAGCGTGGTGCACGAGTTATAGATCTTACCAAGATGTACGACCGCAGTACATCCACAATTTGCACAAAGGTATAAATCCAGTGAAAGGAACTAAAATTCTCTCCCAATTAAGGACAAATATCCACGAAGAAATGGAGAAGCTTCTGCTGTTGTGGATGAAAGAGAAAGAGCTGGCAGGAGATACGGTGGCGGAGACGGTAATATGCGAAAAGGCACCCAGCGTTTACTGCGACCTGAAGAAGAAAGAAGCATCGACTTCAGAAGAGGCAGCAGAAGATACGTTTAAAGCAGGTCACGGCTGATTCGACAATTTCAAGAAGAGAACTGGCATCCATTCGATGGTGAGGCATAGGGAAGCCTTGTGCAGACGTAAAGGCAGGAAGGCTATTACTTATTTTTCTTTATTAGTAATGTTTAAATGTGTGTTTTTCTGTATAAAAACATGTACTTTTTCCCGAATTTACGATACTTTGGGGATTTTTATCGGGAATAGAACGGTTTCATTCTAGTTTAGTTATTTTAAATGAGAATAATTGGTTTGAGATACGAGCTGATTGAGTTACGAGCTCGGTCACGGAACGAATTAAACTCGTATCTCAAGGTACCACTGTAGACTGTTGCTGTCTAAACGTAGCAGTCTGTAAATACTTGACAAAATAGACTCGTACTGTCTACTCTGGTCATCTCTCTCTCACACACATATATGCACAGACTTCCGGTTCCACTGTGGCGCAGTGGTTGTCGCCTGTCACCAGTCAGTGAGCATGCGCTGTCTTAGCTTCAGGTCGCACGCGCTGTTTCTCTCTCTGCATGTGACAGCTGTTTACACGGCCGCCTTCTAACCCATAATATCGCCTTAACTGGTGGCTAGGCGTAAAACACCTTAGCCCTTGCCATTGATAGAATATGGTGTTAAAATTATGGTTTACGTGATTAAGATGCTATTTCGCATTTTGATTTATTTATCACTTCGTCATTTTTGCCAGTCCTGCAGTTCTTCATCTTTGCTGGGAACTAGTATCATGAATACAAGCGGCAGTGATTGATTGATTGATTGATTGATTGATTGATTGATTGACTGATTTATTGATTGATTGATTGATTGATTGATTTTCCATGTGTTATGCTACGTATTCAGCGACCTTTTCTAATTCAGTCTATGTGTCCAACAAAAGAGTTTGTAGACACTATTTTGCATAAATAATTTGTTGACTGGGTCAAAGAATTTCATGTGTCGAACACTTGTAGACATAAGAAAGGTTTTAGGCTGTCACAGAATTTCATTTCAGATCTTAGATATACGTAAGGTGTAAGCATTCTACACCATGTGTCCCATGTGTCAGAATGATTAGGCTGTTACACCATATCACGTGTCACATTTGTAAAGGACAACACGAGTGCTCAGCGAAAATTACTGGAAACAGAGCATAAAGTAGCACAAAAATTTATTTCGATGGTATTTTATGACGAAGAGGCGCGAGAGATTTTATATTAATATTTTCTCTTAAGCACACCTGGATTTGTCGAGAAAACAGGAAGTGACGAAAGGAAAGTATTTCTAAAAATAGCGTCGTGTGCACGAGCCGAAGTCGAAGAGAAAAGATGCAATCCTCGGTAAAAGAAAACTGACCAGGACACATTGTTCTGTTGCTGAATGTTCTCTTCCACACTCACATGGAGTTAGTTTGTACGCATGAAGGAAATCCTAAAGATAATGGCAGCACACGCCAGTGGATTCACTTTGTTCACACGTGTGTATATAATATATGTGTATATGTGTATACAGGTATCTGCTTTGTTCACACGTGCCGTGCAAACTTCGTGCCCACACCATACTCAAGAATTTGCTCAAAACAATCGATTGTAATCCATTCACTTATACAGTACAAGCAAGTCTTGGACTTTCAGTAAAACGAAGAGATCGTCATCGGACGAAGAGCAAACTATACGAAAACCAACTACGACTGCTGGTAGATGAAGCACCAGATATACAACATCGACAGTTTCTACACCGTCTGGTCTACAAGTCACATCGTGTGACAGTCACAAACACATCATCATCAGTTGTATCTTAATCCAGCATAATGCTCAAAACACCTGACAGACCGAGGGCACCATTGATGTGCGAGCCCCAAACAACTAAAAAAGAAGTGAAGGGGACAAACGTATGAAGAGCTTAAACGAGAACACGTGCGATTATCAGTGGGTAAAGAGTAATTTTTACATGCAGTTAATTGAAGAAGAAATAAGGTTTACGTGGATAAATATTATCAAATTTTTGTTATATTTTTAATGGTGAAAAAGTCATTATCAGCAGTCAGTTGTGACTATAAAATAAAAATGCAATGCTGGAAGTAAAAAATTATTTATAAAAAATTACAGTTTATCTTAGACAAACGCACATTTAAATGTGTTTATATTTCATTAACAATAATACACGTGAAAGAACTAACCCATTAAATTTTGATGTGGAGAAGATTTACTTACCGGTATGTCAAGTGAATTCAGTTTGGACCTTTCAATATTTTTTTAACTTCAGTCGAAGCTTTTAAATAAAATTCCAATCTGTAGGACTGTTTTTCGTGATTAGCCGTTTCATTTTCTGGGAAAAAAATCGCTTTTTGAACACGACAACCTGAGCGATGTTTCTTTATTTGACTTGAAGATATGCACACATTTCTTTAACTGAGCCACACTCACTGTTACAAGTACTACTGGCGCTAACAGAGCTCTTCACTGTAGGAGAGTAATTTTACCGCTTTTCTAGCGGCAGGTGAGTCTCCTTATATTTAACTCTATATCTATATCTAATATCTGGTGTGTGTGTATATATATATTTGTGTTGTGGTGTATATATATATAATTATATATGATTGGTCTCTTTCTCTATTTCTCCATCTGGTGCCAGCAGTTACATCTAGCACGATACTCCCTCTGCATTCTTTGGGTGATGTCTCTTCTTCTTACCATCAGGGTTCAGTGCAATCGTGGACCAGTCCATAGGGCAGCGGAGGTCACTCGTTTCTTGTGAAGAGGGATATAAGAATACATATAAGGATATAAGAATTGGGTGGCGCCTGTTGCCCCTATCTATCAATCAATGGTGTGCAAGACTGGATTACTGTAGTAACTAATAATAATACAAAATATAAGATTTCTATAGCGTATACTCAGACTCGTGAGGAGCATGCTCTTAACGCTTGAGAAGAATGGATAGCATACGAAGGGGTTAAGGATAAACAACAATGGTGGTGACTAACAAGAGACAAATACAGGAAACTCAAAGAATAACCTGGTAACAAGAACCAAGTAACTGGCTGAGTGCTGCCAGATTGGTGTCTTGTAATAATTGACGTCATGGTGGGAGGAGTTGTGTTCAAAGTTAACGGTAATTCGCATTGCTAACAGGTGAGTACCAAACATGTCTGTCGTCTTTTGTCTACCTTTTATTGCCATTGGTTGAGCACATCACCAGCAGGGTTTAGACACGTTTTGGCAACAGTTCTTCCTCGGCGATAGGTCAAGGTGAAGGCGACACTTTTTATTTCCCTCTTAATGATTAATAAACTATTGCTACTTTTGTTATAAATTATCCTGTAATATTATTAGATAGAATTTGTTTTTCATTTCTATTCAATGATCTATTCACAAAATATATGTTTAAATATAGCACTTTCCTAAAATATTCAACTCTTCATTGACAAGAGTTCATGGAGATAAAAGTATTATGTGCTCGTAGCCCTCGTCATGTGTTCGTCCATTTGGTTGATGGTTGAAGGACAAAGCTGCCGCACCTTAGCCCCGATGAGGTACTTTACTCGTCTAGACTATGGGGTGCTTTACCTTTTGACCTTAACCGAAGAAAAACTGCAATCATTGCATGCAAAGAGCAAAAAGCAATTTTCTGATTATGCATACAGGGTCAAACCTTCCAGGGCGAGAATTCCGTTTAGATGACGATTAATGTTTTCCGCCCGATTCTAACATTCTTGTAGAATTCTTCACTCACACCTCAAACAAACGGCCCAACAACATGCAGGCCTGTCTTGACTGACGTACCCAGGAGCTTACTCAACCTCGCAAACTGCGGACCACGCCCTTCAGGTGTCGATAATTTTTAAATGTCGACTTTGTGATCTTTGATATCCGCGGTCGAGGTTAACAGGGAGTCTTTCTAAGAACACTGTGAGCTTGAAAGCGGCCGGCTGTGTGGTGAAGAAGTTTCTTGTCGGCAAGCGAATGGCATGAGAGCAGCGGCACCACTTTTGCCCAACATTGTGGGCGTTGTAGTCGTAAACTTGCTGACTACAGACAAGGGCAGTCGGGGCACCGCGTGCCCTCATGGTGCTCTCATTCCTAACTCATTGCGACTGCTCGCTGAGCGAAGCTAAAAATGGCAAATTGTTATCTCGATGTGCACCTTCCGCCACGGCATTGATAGACACACAATGTTCCAGATGTCTTCCTGTGTGAGGAGCAGTGCTACATGCAGCAAAGGGGACTGAAACAGATTCACAGCACTTCGCCCAGTCCCAGGAAACTTGCCATCACTCTTAGCTTTCTCCGGATTCCAGCTGATTATCATCTGATCATCACAGCACACAAAACGTTGATTATCATACCAGACAAAACCCTGTCTCAGATATCCTGTATTTAAATGCTCTCACATCTTTCTCAGCAATGAAAATGCTGATTATAACTGTTGTCTCCGCAAATAAACCCAGCACAAAAATCACGAAATATTAGAGGTGACGAAATCGTCAGTTCTTGATGTGCCGGTAAATACAGCAAGTGGACACTTTATAGACTAGCTTTATACACTAGCTTTATATTCCTAGCTTTATATTACAAGCTTTGTATTCCTAGCTTTATATTTCTAGCTTAATATTACAAGATTTATATTCCTAGCTTTATAGACTAGCTTTATATTCCTAGCTTTATATTACAAGATTTATATTCCGAACTCTATATTCCTCAGTTACTGATATCGTCAATTCTTAATGTTCCGGTAAATACCTCAAGTGGACATTTACATTCCAAGGTTTATAGTCTAGCTTTACAACCAGAAGTTACTCAAGTCTCACTTCTTGATGTATCGGTAAACACCGCAAGTCCACATTTTCTATTCCGAGGTTATAGACATCGTCATTTCTCAATGTTTCGGTAAATACAGCAAGTGAACACCGTCTACTCTAAGGTTTGTATTCTAGGTTTACATTCCTAGCTTTATATTCTTCAGTTACTGATATCGTCAACTCTTGATGTGTTGGTAAGTACAGCACGTGGACACCTGATATTCCTAGCATTATATTCCTAACTTACTGATATCGTCAACTCTTGATGTGTGGGTAAGTACAGCACGTGGACACCTGATATTCCTAGCATTATATTCTTACGTTTAGTAGCCACACAGTTTACATGCTTAGTGACCAGATAGTTTACACATATAGTAACCACACAGTTTACATGCTTAAAGGTCCAGGAGAGCGCAACATTATTTCTTTAGGATCGGGTTAAGTTCGTTTTAAAATAATAATTCCCAAAATATGAGTACATAATTATGCTTAGTTTTAAAGATATAAGCCTTTAAACATCGGCATTCTCACCTGCAACTAGGAAGGTGGGAAAAAGTACTCTCCTGTACTAGAAGGTTCTCTTACGTGATCAAAGTATTTGGAACAGCGAGTGTGCATGTCTTCGAGTCAAATGAAGAAACATCGCTCAGGTTGTCGTGATTTCTTTTGCCCCAAAAATAAAACAGCTGAATTTGGAATACAGCCCTACAGTTTGGAACTTTATTTAGAAGTTTCAAAGAAAGTTTAAAAAACAAATTCTTGAGTAGAGTGTGGGGACGAAGTTTGCACGGCACGTTTGAACAAAGCAGAGGCCTGTATATACACATATATACACATATATTATATACACATCTCTGAACAAAGCTAATCCACTTACGTGTGCTGCCATTATCTTTAGGATTTCCTTCATGAGTACAAACTAACTCCATCTGAGTGTCGAAGAGAACATTCAGCAACAGAACAATGTGTCCTGGTCAGTTTTCTTTTACCGAGGATTGCATCTTTTCTCTTCCACTTCAGCTAGTGCAAACGGGGCTATTTTTCGCTTCGTCACTTCCTGTTTTCTCGACAAATCCAGGTGTGCTTAAGAGAAAATATTAATATAAAATCTGTCATGCCTCTTTGTCATAAAATACCACCGGAGCATGTTTTTGTGATACTTTGTACTCTGTTTCCATCGATTTTTGCTCAGCAATCGACTTGACCTTTAATACCCACACTTAGTGACCAGATAGTTTACACGTTTAGTACCCACACAGCTTAGATCCTTAATACCTACACGGTTTATACGTTTAGTACCCACACAGTTAACACGTTTAGTAACAACATAGTTTACACCTTTAAAACCCACACAGTTAACACGTTTAGTAACAACATAGTTTACATATTTAATCCCCACACAGTTTACACGTATAGTGACCAGATAGTTTACACGTTTAGTAACAACATAGTTTACACATTTAGTACCCACACAGTGTACACGTTTGGTAACAACATAGTTTACACATTTAATATCCACACAGTTTACACATTCAGTAACTACCTAGTTTACACATTTAATATCCACACAGTTTACACATTCAGTAACTACATAGTTTACACATTTAGTACCCACACAGTTTACACATTCAGTAACTGCATAGTTTACACATTTAGTACCCACACAGTTTACACATCCAGTAACTGCATAGTTTACACATTTAATATCCACACAGTTTACACATTCAGTAACTACATAGTTTACACATTTAATATCCACACAGTTTACACGTTTGGTAACAACATAGTTTACACATTTAGTACCCACACAGTTTACACGTTTGGTAACAACATAGTTTACACATTTAATATCCACACAGTTAACACATTCAGTAACTACATAGTTTACACATTTAATATCCACACAGTTTACACATTCAGTAACTACATAGTTTACACATTTAGTACCCACACAGTTTACACGTTTAGTAACAACATAGTTTACACATTTACTACCCACACAGTTTACACGTTTAGTAACAACATAGTTTACACATTTACTACCCACACAGTTTACACATCCAGTAACTACATAGTTTACACATTTACTACCCACACAGTTTACACATCCAGTAACTACATAGTTTACACATTTAATACCCACACAGTTTACACATTCAGTAATCATCAGCTTACACGTTTAGTGACCACACGGTTTACACGCTTCCTGCTCTACCAACGCTTGACAAGCCAAACGGCATTTAAACACAACGGACTAATTATGGTCATCTCCACACCCTTCTAACCCAACTCTCCAGTTGTGACCTGTACTCATTTTATTCCATTTGAATTACGACAGTTGACGGTTGACAAAAACCTCTAGGAAATTTGTATTAAAAATCTACCTGTACTACTAAACGTGGACTGTTCTTATTCAAGGATGGGACTGCCACAGGTTGGTGGACGAGGAATTAAACACCCTCGTGACACTCGTCCACATACGGACACCATCACGAAGGATGAGACGGTCTCACTAACTGTGACTGCAATTAAGACCACAAATAAGACCGATTTCCAGGTGATAGTACGAGAGGTATCTCATCCCTTCCAAGATGGCCTCTCACTCTCGAGATGTACGACCTCTCCCGCTACGAGACAAGATTTCCCAGAACGCGCGCCAAAGGTCATACACCCTCACTGCCCTGGTGTTGGGCCGTGCGTGATCTGCCAGTCTCTCCCCTCCCTTTACACCCCTATTAACCTGGAGCCTGGTAAAAGGATACCCCTTTCTCCAATTCACGCTCTTCCCGCCTCATACTAAAAACACCGAGAGGGAGAATAGACCAATCAAACAACTTCTCCCCACATTCCACAAACCATGAGGATAGTCTCCCCAACAAAAGAACCAAAACTGTCACCTGTACTGTGTGAGAAAGTTGTCGTGGACTGTGTTCCTCTACAAATGCCTGGACGAGTCACAGCAAGCATCCGTTAGGAAACTGCTGCACTGCGCTCTTCACTCGACCATGTAACTCAGAAACTTTAGAACGATCTTGTGGCACTTCAACACCACGCTCGGAGCCAATCCAACGCTGAAAGCAGAAACGCTGACAAGAGCACAGAGAGACCAGAAACTCTTCCTTCTGATGCAGGAATAACAGAGCTATCTCCTGTTCCTGCTTGCCACCATCCTCCTAATCAGAATTTTACTGCTCGTCCTACTCCCCTCCCCCGCAAAACCCGATTCACCCATTTTCCTGTATTATGTTCCAACAATCAACAACATGCCGCCAGCCCTACCCCTGTCCCCTCACGTCAGCTACCCCTACCCAAAGTTCCCGTGTCAACCTCTGACCTACCATCAGTCATGCCTAAAAACGATGAGTCAAGAACAGTCTGTCGAGAAGCTAATTAAAGATTACAGCTGGATCCCTGCTCCACTATAGTCGTACTGGGAGACTCGGTGATTGCTGGTTTGCACCAAGCAAAAGTTGCTGTTGACTGCAAAAATGGGTAAATTATTGGTAACCGGGTATAGTGTACCCTTCTGGCAAGCAGCCACCCTAGGGCGAGAATCATGCTGTCGTCTACCCTGCCACACAAGGACAGCCATCCACATATTTCTTTCTGCATCGCGGTCTCCAATAAAAACATGGAATTTGCCACTAAACAAACGGGGGCATACTTCATCAACAACGACCTGGCTTTCTTCACACTGACAGGGCAGGTAAAGACTGGTTAGATGCGAGATGCCATTAATCCAAACAACAGAGGAAGCAGTGGGCTGGCGGTAAACATCAAACGACATTGCTCGGCACCGAGGACCACGAACACAGACGCCGTGTCATCAACTGCTCCCAAGGTCCCCAGATCTGTCTCCCCTCCCTCGACCTCCTACCATAAACATCAGGGACCGAAAGTCTTGTACCGCCTCGAAACCACTTAAAGGCCGGTCGAGCCTCTAAGTGCGGTAAGGGGCGAGTCTTGTGACAAACTGCGGCCCCTCCCGCTGGCCGATCTGCCCCTTGTTGTGGAGGCTGCTCTCCCCTCCTCTAACTCCCTGGATGTTCCCTATTAAACATGGCGGCTACCTTGTTTGTGCCAGCCATTCTTCAAATAAACAAGTGTTTTATGATAGAACGTATCCAACAGATACGAACGACGACATTGAAGTGTATCAAAAGTTCAAAATTCATCCTCGTGACTTTCGAGGGACAGCAGATGAATTTACCTTCGACCTCGAAACTTCGAATCGGGGACCCCAACGACACAAAGTCTACTCCCCAGATAGCACTTAAGCATTTTATAAACGTTTACAAATGGTTCTCGCGAAATGTTCAAATAATGTTTGCAGCAAATGTTTTTGAAATATTTATCATGCTCATCGAAGTAATGTTTTATTAATGTTTGCATTCAAAAATTGTTTTCCACTTTAGAAAATGTTCTATAAACATTTTCCTGTAAAACTTTGTGAAACATTTAATAGATGTTCTGAGTTAAATGCTTATCAAACCATTTAATAAATTTTTCTCACCCAGACACAGGGCGGCTAAACTTAATTAAATTTCTTATTTGACATTGAATATGAATGCTCCCTAAAAAGTGTTTTACGCCGAGCCAGCAAATAATACTGCATCATGGCAAGGCAGCCAACCCTGTGAACATTTGCACGTGGCGTGACTAACGAATGTAACAAGGGTTAGTTGATCTTTATTTTACCAGTCTAATAAACACTTCACACTACACGAGGCATGACTAACGAATGATTAACCTACATAATTATTTATAGCATGAAGTTTCCAGTGTACACAGTCGCAATCACTGTCACGTCGTCTGTTTAGAAAGACTTCAGTGTCAGAAAGACATCAATGCCAGAAGCGGAAGTAAGAGCCTGAGTTACGTCACACATGCCGGAAGTGACGCGACATGTTAGCTATGACAGGGTCTTCACCAGTGACGTACGTAGGTATATATATATAAAATCACAAAGGTGACGAATGTACAAATTGTACAGGTGCGAGAGGTCACAGAAACAAGTGACATCGTATATATATATATATATAAGGTCACAAGGTGAGGAAGGTAAAAGTGGAACAGGTGATAGAGGGGACAGAGAGGTGACAAGTGAGATGGTACATAAGTATATATATATGAAAGCAAAGGTGAAGAAGGTAAGAGGAACAGGTGATAGAGGGGATAGAGCGGTAACAAGTGACATGGTACGTAAGTATATATATATAGTCACAAAGGTGAAGAAGGTAAGAGGAACAGGTGATAGAGGGGATAGAGCGGTAACAAGTGACATGGTACGTAAGTATATATGAGGTCACAAGGTGAAGAAGGTAAAGAGGAACAGGTGATAGAGGGGACAGAGAGGTAACAAGTGACATGGTACGTAAGTATATATATATATATGAGGTCACAAGGTGGAGAAGGTAAGAGGAACAGGTGATAGAGGGGACAGAGAGGTAACAAGTGACATGGTACGTAAGTATATATATATATATATATATATGAGGTCACAAGGTGGAGAAGGTAAGAGGAACAGGTGATAGAGGGGACAGAGAGGTAACAAGTGACATGGTACGTAAGTATATATATATATAAGGTCACAAGGTGGAGAAGGTAAGAGGAACAGGTGATAGAGGGGACAGAGAGGTAACAAGTGACGTTCTCTGTGTAAGTCAGATCTCAAGGAAGTAAAACTACAAAAGGTGTTAAAGTGACAGATTCTAGAGGCCATGAAGGCTAGAAGCTAGACTACAGGAGAAAATGTCATGGGAACTGTGTGCACGTTGGACAGGTGAGTCAGCAAGGCTAACCTTGAAGCTCTTCCATCAGTTGACCTATCCAGAAGGGAAGTGAGGTCACAGCATGCTTGTGCGGTCAGAATGTTTATCAGGTTTGCCCGACCTTTCTTTGTGTGCTACATAAAAACACAAAGGTTAAGTAGGTTTGCAGCCACTGACAAGTGAAGAGTAACAGATGATTCTAGAACATGTCGATCTCCTCCTTGCTTCACCTAAGGTGCTGTCTGCATGTGCACAGATATTGGAACAGCTGTATTTTATATTTAGTCCAACTGTTATCCTGCAGGTAAACTTGCAAACGCTAGTGTCTTGGCTTCATTACTAGCTGCTGAAACAGCAGACACAAGACATCTCCCTCCACCTGTAGCCATGACATTTCGTCAAACACACACGGCGTCACACTCACTCTAAATGTTGTACAAGTGTTCACACAGCGGTCACATGACTATAACACTACAGGGGACGTTTAGTACAGTATTCACACATCAGTCACATGACTATAACACTACAGGGGACGTTTAGTACAGTATTCACACATCAGTCACATGACTATAACACTACAGGGGACGTTTAGTACAGTATATTTGTAGGAAGTCTGTACCATGGTTATGTAAGGGTTTGTTAGTTGTGATGACGTGTGCCCAATATCATATTTCCCTTCGCCGACCAATGACCTAGAAATGCGGTTAGACAAGCGGCCGTCCACTGGTGCTCCTGTACTTTAAGATCGGTCCGTGTGTACTTTAAGGTGAGTCCATGTGTACTTTAAAATGAGTCCGTGTGTACTCTAAGGTGAGTCCTTGAAAGTTTAAAGTGAGTCCGTGTGTTCTTGATGGTGAGTCTGTGTGTACTTTAAGTTGAGTCCGTGAAAGTGTAAAGTGAGTCCGTGTGTACTTTAAGGTGAGTCCGTGTGTGCTTTAAGTTAAGTCCGTGAAAGTTTAAAGTGAGTCCGTGTGTACTTTAAGGTGAGTCCGTGTGTACTTTAAGGTGAGTCCGTGTGTACTTGATGTCGCCACGTGTTACAGCAATTAGGTCTGTCGCTGTATAAAGTTATGATAGGTTTCTGGACATCACTGCAAACCTCAGACAGTGAACGGTCAGGTCTGTCGTTTGATAAACTTTTGAAACATCGCTGTAAACCTCAAACAGTGACCCGTGCCTTGCCGCCAACGTCGTGAACGTCTCTACTTGACTTTAGCTCTACAGTCAGGGCACGTGAACGCCTCTACTTGACTTTAGCTCTACAGTCGGGGCACGTGAACGCCTCTACTTGACTTTAGCTCTACAGTCGGGGCACGTGAACGCCTCTACTTGACTTTAGCTCTACAGTCGGGGCACGTGAACGCCTCTACTTGACTTTAGCTCTACAGTCAGGGCACGTGAACGCCTCTACTTGACTTTAGCTCTACAGTCGGGGCACGTGAACGCCTCTACTTGACTTTAGCTCTACAGTCAGGGCACGTGAACGCCTCTACTGCTTGACTTAAGCTCTACAATCAGGGCACGTGAACACGTCTACTTGACTTCACACACACACACACACACAGAGGCAAATTTGAGACATTGAGAGGGGTTGGCATCTGAGCGGACAGAGGAAGAGTAAAAAGGCGAAAGTGAAGACTGACTGCTCAGCTGTGCCGCAGGCTGACTAGACCCGCCCTAACATTGGGAAGTCCTGTGCAAGCTTTTATTTGCAGCCTTGGGTCAGGGTGGCAGCACCCAGAAATCACTTGAATGTTATGGACGGGAAGCAATTCCACCATTTTAACGGTTATGCATTTCTTTGAACACTTCAGAAGATTATAAGTCAAAGGTCAGTTTATGCGTTCATTTCAATAAATATTCATGGTGAAAACCTCTTGTCAGAACTCCAGTGACAGAATTCTCTCCAATGCTTTAGTAGGGTTGTAGAGGGCTTTGGCGACTGTCAGTCAGTTTCCTGTGGTGGCACTAACAGACGTCCTGTAGAGTGAACTATATCTAGCATGACTAACACTATGGACCTCACCTGACTAGTACTGACTTTACATCTTAAGTCTGACATTTTCTGCTGGCGATGTCTCTTTCCGGGTTAAGAGAGAGGAAAAAAGATCGAGAGACCAGGGGAGGTAGCAGACAGGAGGTAGGTGATAAGGGGAGAGAACAAGGTTTTTCTCACCAAACAAGCCACAAGCACATTAAGATGGCGTGTGCTACCCAGTGTTTACGGCAAATGTAAACTTCTCGTTTAGCAAGCGAAAGATCAAGGTCGTCTTAATGATGGGCTACACCGAGCAGCTTTTCTTTACAGCAATGGAGGCGATATAAGGGCCGTGTTTTCTGTAGTGTCACACATGAGGTGCAAGGACCATTGTACATGTATATCAGCCATGTTCACTGTAGTGTGATAGATGAGGTGCAAGGACCATTGTAGATGTATAGCACCAATGTTCCCTGTAGTGTGACAGATGAGGTGCAAGGACCATTGTAGATGTATATCAGCCATGTTTCACCTTAGTGTAGTGAAAGGGGTGCAAGGACCATTGTAGATGTATATCAGCCATGTTTCCCCTTAGTGTAGTGAAAGGGGTACAAGGACCATTGTAGATGTATATCAGCCATGTTCTCTGTAGTGTGACACATGAGGTGCAAGGACCATTGTAGATGTATATCAGCCATGTTCACTGTAGTGTGACAGATGAGGTGCAAGGACCATTGTAGATGTTAATCAGCCATGTTCACTGTAGTGTGATAGATGATGTGCAAGGACCATTATAGATGTTAATCAGCCATGTTCACTGTAGTGTGATAGATGATGTGCAAGGACCATTATAGATGTATATCAGCCATGTTTCCCCTTAGTGTAGTGAAAGGGGTACAAGGACCATTGTAGATGTATAACAGCCATGTTCCCTGTAGTGTGATAGATGAGGTACAAGGACCATTGTAGATGTATAACAGCCATGTTTCCTGTAGTGTGATAGATGAGTTGCAATGACCATCGTTGATGTATAACAGCCATATGTTGCCTGTAGTGTGATAGATATCCGCCACCTTCCTACAACTGAATCTTTCAAATCTGCACTGAAAACTCACCTCTTCCTTGAGCATCACTCCTAACACAGTCCACACAATGCTAGTTCTTCTTACTCTCCACCCTTCTGCTCTTGCTACTTGTCTCCCCATCTTTCTCTGCAGAATCACTATATTCTCTGTTTCTGTTACTTGGTGGCTTTTTGTGTTTTCTTTGTTTTCTGTTTGTCGTTAGTATTGTTGTTTATTGTTCCGTCCCTTGTGTTCTATCCATGTAGTCCATGTCTCTTCCCCGTGTTAATCGCTAAGAGCATGCTCTCTATGAGTGTGAATATGCGCTATAAACATCTTCATTATTATTATTATTATTATTATTATTATTATTCTGAGGTACAAGGACCATTGCACATGTTTTTCTGTAGTGTAATAGATGAGGTACAAGGACCAATATAGATGTATAACAGCCATGTTCCCTGTAGTGTAGTAAGAGAGGTACAAGGAGTAGAGAACTACCGGCTGAAGTGTAACGAATGATACACAGGTTGTAGGTCATGGCCACTTTCATTTAGGTTTAGACCATACTGTATTGTATTTCCTGGCTCCTGACTGCATAATATTGCCATTTGTATAAATGGAAATATAAAGATAAAACAGATTAAGCACAAAAAAGAAAGACGAGAAACCTTATTTTTCTAGGTTCTGAGAGCTTGTCTTCCTAGTGGACCTTGCGTCTGAGGGTGCTGAGTGGGACCTTGCTCTCAGAACTTACTCACTGGGCTGCCATGGCTAACCATTTACTGCTTTGTCCAAAAGGTGTTGTATATGTCTACAAGCAAGGGTTGCTCGCCAGACGTAAAAAAAAATATATATATATATATATATCCCATACTGAATGTCAACAGATTCAAACACCTGGAAGTCACTCTGTCATAAGATCGAAGCTGCAGAGAGAAAAATCTGCAAAATGATTTCCGCAGCATCAGCAACAGTGGGCTGGCTGAATGGACTGAACGCACTGACACTCTTGGGTCTGATAGAAAGTACACACTGTACAAGTCCCATTCTCCCATTCTCCAGTCTGCACTACGGAGGTGACATAGACTTTCGTTTTTGCTGATTCAGAAGAAACAAACGAGGTATTAGAGGCCACGTTCCTGAGGAACTTTCTCCGAATTTCTGACATGGAATACAAGCCGATGAAATGTGTGTGGGCAGCCCATTGTCCTGGTGCAGCATTGTAATCAGATGTAGTAGGTCTGATATTATTTCCTGTATGCGTGGTGTACGAGTGGTGTATGTGTGGTGTATGTGTAGTGTATGAGTGGTGTACCTGTGGTGTACCTGTGGTGTATGAGTGGTGTACGTGTAGCGTATGAGTGGTGTATGAGTGGTGTATGAGTGGTGCACATGTGGTGTATGAGTGCTGTATGCGTGGTGTACGTGTAGTGTATGAGTGGTGTATGAGTGGTGCACATGTGGTGTATGAGTGCAGTATGAGTGGTGTACATGTGGTGTATTAGTGCTGTATGAGTGGTGTGCATGTGGTGTATGAGTGCTGTATGCGTGGTGTACGTGTAGTGTATGAGTGGTGTATGAGTGGTGCACATGTGGTGTATGAGTGCAGTATGAGTGGTGTACATGTGGTGTATTAGTGCTGTATGAGTGGTGTGCATGTGGTGTATGAGTGGTGTATGAGTGGTGTATGGGTGGTGTGCATGTGGTGTATTAGTGCTGTATACGTGGTGTACTTGTGGTGTATTAGTGCTGTATACGTGGTGTACGTGTGGTGTATGAGTGGTGTACGTGTGTGTATGAGTGCTGTATGAGTGGTGTATGGGTGGTGTATGAGTGGTGTATGGGTGGTGTATGGGTGGTGTGCGTGTGGTGTATTAGTGCTGTATACGTGGTGTACTTGTGGTGTATTAGTGCTGTATGCGTGGTGTGTAAGTGGTGTAAGTGGTGTAAGAGTGATGTTTGAGTGGTATGTATTAGTGGTATGTGTGGTGTGTAAGTGGTGTTTGAGTGGTATGTAAGTGATATATGTCTGGTTTATGAGTGGTGTGTCAGTGGTGTGTGTGTGGTGTATGTGTGATGTCTAGCCTCTTACATCTTTTGACTGTTTGAGTCCTGTGGATGAAGTCATTTCAAGAAAATGGACGTTATTGAGAGGAGGTCAAACAAGGCTGTGTGGCGGTCGAAAACCATCTGTGAATAATGAAAAAATAACATTCTGGTTCTACCATCCGATGGACAAGTTGTGTTGGTGTCTTTGTAAGCAGTGGACTTTCTCCTGACTTCCACCTTTCTGACCGCTGTCCAACAGCAACCGCCTTCACTTTCCATCTGGTGACTACACCTGAAAGTCAACCCCCTGATGTTCATCTTGACTACAACTGAACATCAACCACCTCCACCTCCCTTCTCCTTCCTTACTGGGGCTCGTCAAGGTGTTGTGTCTTTGTAGTCTGCCTTTTGCATTAGGGACTGTGTGTGTGTGTGTGTATGACTTATTACACCAAAACCTCTTCTAGCAGCATGGTTAGGGTTACTGGTCTCTAGCAGCAGTAAAATGTTTGTTTGTCTGCTTTGGCCATGTGGGCCGGTCTGACATTGCAAGGCCGTCCGTCAGGGTACCTTGAAGCGAGGTCGGGGCCAACGAGGTGGACATCACAGAACTGTCGGGTAAACACAAAAGAATGGATTGACTACACGCTGCAAGACTTTCACTGTTATGTTACTCAAAACAGGCCTCACTGACCAGTCTTGTCTCACTGACCAGTCTTGTCTCGCTGACCAGTCTTGTCTCACTGACCAGTCAGTTAATGAATGAGCGAATGTTATGAAAGGTGTGTCCAGTGGGATCTTATGTGCAAAATGTGGATGCATACCAGACACTATATATGTATGTATATCAGACACAATATATGTATGTATATCAGACACTATATATGTATGTATATCAGACACTATATATGTATGTATATCAGACACTAGATATGTATGTATATAGGACACCATATATTTATGTATATCGGACACCATATATCTATATCGGACACCATATATGTATGTATATCAGACACCATATATGTATGTATATCAGACACCATATATGTATGTATATCAGACACTATAGAAGTATGTATATCAGACACCATATACTGTGTTTTTAATGGCGATACAAGCACACGGAGCCCTGCCTACTAATCGCGACATTCCAGCCTTTCAAGTTGGCAAGCCGGTTTTCTAGTTTTTTTTCAAATATGTTACCTGTAAATACTTATGTGCTAGATTTAGAAACTAGCTGTAAGCCAGTTTTATAAGTCATCTTGTGGGTTTAGTTCTTATTTTAGTTTTAAAAGAAATGAGTTTAGAACCTTGTCAGAAAGCTCCCCCTCTATTAGAGTGATGGCCTCTGAAAGATGAGATGCAGGTCAAAGTGTAAACAGTTTTTTCAAAGAAAACAGCAGAAAGGCCAGACGTCCAACATCTACAAATATCTTAGAAAACACACGAGCTAACGTGCACACACGACAAACAGGAATTATACATGAACAAATGAAGAAAACTCAAAGAAGACTCAAAGAAACCTAATGTGTGGACGCACCTGTGAGAGTCTCGACACAGCCAGGTACTCCAGTTACTTGTCACACTCCTCCCATGTCTGCTGAAGTGGGTGACCAACCACAATAGTCCAGGTGCAGTAGTGTCCGCAGTGTGCGTGCAGGCAGAGATCAACAAATCGCTTGCAATGAATTTCACGTGAAACACACCGACAACAACGTGTGCGGGAGCCGAGGGCACAACTACAAACTTATTCCAGTTGTTTATCCAGACCTGAACACCTTTCCATTTGCTCCACAAAATGCTGCGGCAGAGGACAAAGCACAGAAAACTGTCAAATTAGTTTTGTCCAGTGTAAAGGTTAGTGCTGTCCAGATGCTTGTTTGGGCTGCTGAGTATCGGGACACAAGACTCGAGTGCTGGCCGCTTCTCTCTTCATCGGCTTCAGTCACCGCCGACATCAATTGTGTCGTCTGCTTCTCCTTACACTTCACGTGGCCGCACGCACATCTCGCTCACTGAGACCATATTGTCGCCTGTGAGTGCGAGACAGTCTTTCTCGTGCTTTGAGCGTCTGCTTCAAGTTTGTAAACTAACTCGACACACACTAGGTGTGTGTGTGTGTGTGACCAGACGTGTGTGATCAGGCCCCTCCCACACGTGCTGCCTGCCGCAAAGCGTGTGGGACAACCGAGACAAGAGGAGCCAGACTCTCCTCCGTCTGCGGCGGCTGCTGGTACGACACGCGGCTTGCGGTGCAGCACTTGGTCCCCCCTTCCCCCCCCCCCGGCAGTGTGGTACTCATCTTCCTCACCCGCTTCTCCCTCTCTCTTCCCGCTCTCTCTCTCCTTTCTGTTTATTTGTCATTTGTATGCAGATTCATGTCAGCAATATAGTCGGAAAAGTTTTAGATATAAATCCCGTGTTTGCGTTGTCTCTCCCGCTGTCAGACAGTCAGTCAAGTTTACACAGCAGTTGACAGACTTCCTGTATATTCTAGAAAAGCACTAATGACAAGAAAACAAGGATAGTCTGCACTACACGAGTTGTGTGCTCATGTATGGGTGTAGGATGTTTTTAGAGGCAAGGGTACATTAAAATATGGGTACTTGTTTCAATAAGGACGCTGGATACTTTGTGATTTCACTTCTTACCTGAGTATATGAGCCTTGTGATAATAATATAATAATATTACCACCTGAACATGCTCTAATGCTGTGCTGGTTCTAACTTTACTTACCAATTACTTTAGTGACAGGCAAAACCTCTTGTGTTGAGGCTGTGACCTGATTTATGATGACAAGTACTATTACTATTGATGACTGCTTTTGTTGTACTGTTTTAAGTCTTGTACACAGTACTAACGAAGTAACTTGTTTCAAAATTATGTTAAGACATAAACCATTTATTCACAAACCATACATCATGTGTGCAATTGGTGTACATGACGATGTCAAGCTGTTTGTCACTGTGTACAACACAAACACCATTTCAAGACCTCAGACACATTTAGTGGGGAACTAGAAGATGCCATAGTCAGCTTCAGTATTAACATAGTTATCACTATCCCTGTATTGTTCACTAACACCATTGAAAGATACTCAGAGCTGTTATCAGCCCTCCTGACACGTGATGAGTCTCATAGTGAAGATGTCTAATGTCTAGACCAGGAAACTTACTTGTTAAATGTCAGATTTGCTCTTATTTACTTCTGCACTTGCTCTCCCTGGTATAGAAACCCACGTGACTATAACGGATGACATATAGACTCTAGTACATTCTCTTACCTGCTGTTATGATGTAGTACATCATGATTACTTTTGTTGCATACTTTGTATACTATGTAAACAATTTTATTTGTCACATTCCACACTCCAGTGTCCACACCAACCTGAATGGTTTTCGAAGTTTTCATATGTCGGTAGCTACAGGCGATATAAACCTAACCTGCAAATGTTAGCCTTCAAACCCCATCCGTTAATTAATTATCCGATACGATTCGCACTTACGATCAACGAGCGCCGTTAACAGTGTACTACGTCACACTAGTGCACCATTCACAACAATGACTGACAGCCGTCAACACCAGTGTACTACGTCACACTAGTGCACCATACACAACAATGCCAGCTATCAACACCAAACAGTGTACTACGTCACACTAGTGCACCATTCACAACATTGACAATCGCCAACACTAGTGCACCATTCACAACACTGACAGCAGTCAACACTAAACAGAGAGAGAGAGAGAGAGTGACAGCTCGGGTTATTCACACGTTCAAAGTCTGTATTTCTCGTGGTTTTGAAAAACTGTTACTTGAGCACGAGACATACAGACTGTAACGTCACAATAATCCCAACGACTGTGTGCACGACTGTTTGCACAGATTGTAACTGTGTGTAAACATGTGTTACATCTTTGCTCAACATTACTCCAAACTGTCCTGAGAAATTCCAACCATTCATTAACAAAGTACTGATACACACAATATCGCCTAACTCTTAACAAAGTACTGACATGCAGATTATGATGTAACTCTTAATACAACAATGATGCCTGTATAGACATAGTAATACCCTCGTAAAGTGATGAGACATAGTATTACCCACGTAAAGTGATGAGACATAGTATTACAAACGTAAAGTGATGAGACATAGTATTACCCACGTAAAGTGATGAGACATAGTATTACCCACGTAAAGTGATGAGACATAGTATTACCCACGTAAAGTGATGAGATAGTAATAATAATAATAGTGAAGACTTTCATAGCGCATATTCACACTCATAGAGAGCATGCTTTTAGCGCTTAAAACGGGGAAGAGACGTGGACTAAGTAGACACAGAACAAAGGGGACGAAAGAAAACGACAGTACTGACGACGAAGCAGAAAACAAAAGGCATCAAGTAACAGGAACAGAGAAATATAGTGATTCTGCCGAGAAAGATGGGTAAAGTAGCAAGAGGGAAGGGGGAGGGTAAGAAGGACTAGCATTGTGTGGACTGTGTTAGGAGTAATGCTCAAGGAAGAGGTGCGTTTTCAGTGCAGATTTGAAAGATTCAGTTGTAGGAAGGTGGCGGATATGGAAAGGAAGAGAGTTCATAGTATTACCCACGTAAAATGATGAGACATAGTATTACCCACGTAAAGTGATGAGACAGTATTACCCACGTAAAGTGATGAGACATAGTATTACCCTCGTAAAGTCATGAGACAGAGTATTACCCTCGTAAAGTCATGAGACAGAGTAATACCCTCGTAAAGTCATGAGACAGAGTATTACCCTCGTAAAGTGATGAGACAGAGTATTACCCTCGTAAAGTGATGAGACAGAGTATTACCCTCGTAAAGTGATGAGACAGAGTATTACCCACGTAAAGTGATGAGACATAGTATTACCCTTGTAAAGTGATGAGACATAGTATTACCCACGTAAAGTGATGAGACAGTATTACCCACGTAAAGTGATGAGACATAGTATTACCCTCGTAAAGTCATGAGACAGAGTATTACCCTCGTAAAGTGATGAGACAGAGCATTAGCCTCGTAAAGTGATGAGACAGAGTAATACCCTCGTAAAGTGATGAGACAGAGTATTAGCCTCGTAAAGTGATGAGACAGAGTATTAGCCTCGTAAAGTGATGAGACAGAGTATTACCCTCGTAAAGTCATGAGACATAGTATTACCCTCGTAAAGTCATGAGACAGAGTATTACCCTCGTAAAGTGATGAGACAGAGTATTAGCCTCGTAAAGTCATGAGACAGAGTAATACCCTCGTAAAGTCATGAGACAGAGTATTACCCTCGTAAAGTCATGAGACAGAGTATTACCCTCGTAAAGTGATGAGACAGAGTATTACCCACGTAAAGTGATGAGACAGAGTATTACCCTTGTAAAGTGATGAGACATAGTATTACCCACGTAAAGTGATGAGACAGTATTACCCACGTAAAGTGATGAGACATAGTATTACCCTCGTAAAGTCATGAGACAGAGTATTACCCTCGTAAAGTGATGAGACAGAGTATTAGCCTCGTAAAGTGATGAGACAGAGTATTAGCCTCGTAAAGTGATGAGACAGAGTATTACCCTCGTAAAGTCATGAGACATAGTATTACCCTCGTAAAGTCATGAGACAGAGTATTACCCTCGTAAAGTCATGAGACATAGTATTAGCCTCGTAAAGTCATGAGACAGAGTATTACCCTCGTAAAGTCATGAGACAGAGTATTACCCTCGTAAAGTGATGATACTCAGCATTATCCTACAAAATGACGGGACACAAGGAGCGACCGAGATGTCAAAATAAAAAAAAAGGTTTTAATTTTTAAGTGATGGGTAAATGTGAGTATCAGACAACATGTCTAGATGTGATACGTGTTTATGCAAATATGTAATCTATGTTTGTGTAAGTATGTAATGTATGTTTGTGTAAGTATGTAATGTATGTTTATGTAAATATGTAATGTATGTTTGTGTAGAGATGTGATACGTATTTATGTAAGTATGTAATGTATGTTTGTGTAGTGATGTGATACGTGTTTATGTAGCATGTAATGTGTGTTTATTAATGTAATGCATGTTTATATAGTGATGTAATGCAGGTTAATGTAAGCATGAAATGTGTGTTTATGGAAGCATGTCATTGTTTGTACACACAAGTTATGTGTAAATATATAATAAACACGAAGACTCTGTGTGTAATAAAATGTCCATCATATTCCAGAAAGCAATTTCTTCATTGATCCCGAAGTTGCAAATATTCTGACATCTCCCCAAAAGTACCTTCTGCACATTACTCCAAAACGTTTAAGCAGTATGTAGCGGCAAATAACTCTTCAATTCTTTCTTCGTCTTCTTCTGTATGGCAAGTCCATAAACTCTTGTTTACATCCTCATCAAAATAATTAAAGAATTCAGATGCTTCAACAAAACCACTGAAACTTAAGAGTTGTTAAGAATGTTTTGTAAGCATGATAGCAGACATAGTTACTTTCTCTTGCTACAGCATTTTGGTCTTTGTCTTTTGTCCTTTCGGTATTCCAAGTGGAAATTTCCAGATGATGTGTTAATCCTGTTGACCCCGAGTACAGTACTGGGCAAGGATGTCGGGTTTCCCAGGAGATGTTATCGTTAATATAAATGATTGGATTGGATATTTTTAATTGCTCTAACTTAACCCATGTCTGTAATATTATTCTATTGGTATGTACTCATTAGTTCCCCGTGAAGCAGATGGGATTCAGATTCATTTCAAACTATGACACACGCACGACTTGTTTTTAATCCAGTTTGTTGCCAGATTCCACTCTACTACAAAAGTCAAGTGGTTCCGCTAGCATTTGGTTTCAAGTATCAAATTGAAGTCAATAACAGAGTTTATCATAGGCTGCGACCACACAAACTTCCAGAACCTATTTGTGTGTGCAGTATCAATGTGCAGGGTCAGACCCTGTATACATCTTTCTCGCAGAATCACTATATTTTTCTGTTCCTGTTACTTGATGCCTTTTAATGTTTTCTGTTTCGTCAGTACTGTCGTTTTCTTTCGTCCCCTGTGTTCTGTGTCTACTTAGTCCACGTCTCTTCCTCGTTTTAAGCGCTAAGAGCATGCTCTCTATGAGTGTGAATATGCGCTTTAAAAATCTTCACTATTATTATTATTATTATTTTTATTAGCAGTTTCTTACATTTTGTTAGTCAATGACAATGACCTGCTCTACACAGACTGGGCTGGCAAAGCCGTGAAGACGATGATATCACACTGTGACCATCTTGTAGAGAGGTATGCTAGGGACAAGGCCGTGAAGACAATAGTATCACACTGTGGCCATCTTGTAGAGAGGTATGCTAGGGACAAAGCCGTGAAGACGATGGTATCACACTGTGGCCATCTTGTAGAGAGGTATGCTAGGGACAAGGCCGTGAAGACAATGGTATCACACTGTGGTCATCTTGTAATCAATGTGAGCTGGCACTGGCAGGGCTTAGCATTGCAAGCTCGTGGAATGGTCTGTTTTGTGATGACAGAAGACGACACGGAATTATTGTGAGGACTTTGCTTGAAAATGACCCACTCTACAAAGATGCGGCTGTTGACACTCATAATAATAATCACTCTACAAAGATTTCACTGACAAGCATCACACTTTGATGGTGGATTACTAATAGCCACTCTGTCATTGTCATTGTCATTGTCAGTGTCATTGTCTGCAATGAGTCTGCTAATCCACAAGGAAGTGAAAAACTGGTCCACGCGGTGACTTCTAATGTTTAGGATAGAGAGAGTCATTTGAACCCCCAAGTGAAGAATACGATGAGTTGTAACAATAAGCTAATTAGAATCTTTTATTTACTTTCAAGAAATCTCAAGATTGAAGTGCGCGGCTCTCGCCAGGGCAGGTGTTAACCTTCCGTGTGTTTTGTCGTGTTCCGCAGTTTGTCTAGATGACGGCGATGTCATAAATATACACCAACACTGAGCTTAGGGGGAGCTCGCAGGCTCAAGCAGGTATATATCTTGGCACAGCCACCTGCAGGAAGAAATGCCAAACACATATGGTAACCTGTGTGCGTCGAAATCCCGTGGAATGCTGAGCATCACTTACGTCCGCACCACGTGGGACATTCTCTGAGCAGGTGAAGAAATAATAGTTTACCTGTCAGCTCATTCTGGACCTAAACACGTCACTACTCCCCTCGTACTGGACAGCACGGTGTATCACGTCACTACTCCCCTCGTACTGGACAGCACGGTGTATCACGTCACTACTCCCCTCGTATTGGACAGCACGGTGTATCACGTCACTACTCCCCTCGTATTGCCGTCTACCATAACCCAATACGTCACGGCACTAACCATGTCACGTGAGGTTATAACAGTGCGTCACGGCACTAACCAAGTCACGTGAGGCTATAACAATGCGTCACGACAGAAACCAAGTCACGTGAGGCTATAACAGTGCGTCACGGCACTAACCAAGTCACGTGAGGCTATAACAGTGCGTGACGACACTAACCCACCCACGTTGCTGGGTGCCATAGTACAGTGCGTGGCGGTAGTAACTGACTATTTCTGAGAGAGAGAAATATAGAGAGAGGCTATACTCGCTACAGGACTGAGGAGAAGAACAGAGTGCATAGAGCACTTAAACACAGACAGACAGACAGACAGACAGACAGACAGACAGACAGACAGACAGACATAAAACGTTAATAAGAAAGAAAGCGGTTGAGAGAGAGAGAGAGGAAGTCAGTGGAGGGAGAGGGAAGAGTGGCCCTGTGGCAAGTGCTGTCCTCATGTTGGTGTTTTTTCTACATTTCCGACACGCTGTGTGTGTGCACCACGCCCTCTACAAATAACGCCTCTAATGCTCAAGGTGCACATGCCAGCCCGCCTGTCAGCCTGTCCGCCAAACGCACTGCTAGTGAGTGAGAGAGTGAGAGTGAGGGAGTGACAGAGAGAGTGAGGGAGCAAGGAAGTGAGAGAGTGACAGATAGTAGGCAAAGGGAGTGAGTGGGTGATGGATGGACTCTGTGTGTGTGTGTGTGTGTGGAAGGGTGGGTGGGTGGGTAGTGGGGTGAGTGAGTGGTTATTATTTGGAGTATTGTCTGATGATATCGAGCTACCTACAGACTATAAGTTTTATATCAGGGTTTATCAAAGTCTTTGTGAAAATCATGTTGACTTATACACAAAGAGTAGGCGGCACTTCCTTTGATGATTGTGTGTGTTGGCACTGAGTCGGGTAGTGAGTACCTGACGATCATGTCTCCTATGACTCCTAATGTCTGGGTTTGTAGCAGTCAATGTGACTTGTAATCTGTAACCTTAATGTAACAGTTAACTTGACTACCTAGCTGTAACCTTAATGTAACAGTTAACTTGACTACCTAGCTGTAACCTTAATGTAACAGTTAACTTGACTACCTAGCTGTAACCTTAATGTAACAGTTAACTTGACTACCTAGCTGTAACATTAATGTAGCAGTTAACCTGACTACCTAGCTGTAACATTAATGTAACAGTTAACTTGACTACCTAGTTGTAACCTTAATGTAACAGTTAACTTGACTACCTAGCTGTAACATTAATGTAACAGTTAACTTGACTACCTAGCTGTAACATTAATGTAACAGTTAACTTGACTACCTAGCTGTAACCTTAATGTAACAGTTAACTTGACTACCTAGCTGTAACCTTAATGTAACAGTTAACTTGACTACCTAGCTGTAACCTTAATGTAACAGTTAACTTGACTACTTAGCTGTAACCTTAATGTAACAGTTAACTTGACTACCTAGCTGTAACCTTAATGTAACAGTTAACTTGACTACCTAGCTGTAACCTTAATGTAACACTTAACTTGACTACCTAGCTGTAACCTTAATGTAACAGTTAACTTGACTACCTAGCTGTAACCTTAATGTAACAGTTAACTTGACTACCTAGCTGTAACCTTAATGTAACAGTTAACTTGACTACCTAGCTGTAACATTAATGTAGCAGTTAACCTGACTACCTAGCTGTAACATTAATGTAACAGTTAACTTGACTACCTAGCTGTAACCTTAATGTAACAGTTAACTTGACAGGTTGGCTGTCATTTCTGGGCTACACATCCTAAAGTAACAGTGAGCTGACTCACTCATCAGTCGTAATCTTGTCAAAGCTCGACACTAAGCATGAGGTCCACCTGCTGCTCAACTTTCAGGTCCACATGCGGGCCGCCGCTTTGTTTGTAGTTTGTGGACCAATCACTGTCTGTGCGCAGGGAATGTAGAAATAAACCCTGGCTTTGACTAAAAGACAGAGAGTTGAAAGTGTAACAGTACTTTCAGAGGATGAGATGATGATAGTGACATCACACTTGAGAGAGTTTCATCCACGCCCCATGTACTGACTACCTCCTTGTCACGCGAGGAAGAGTCACAGTCCAGCAATGAAAGTCTTTTACTGTATCCACCACCTGCCTACCATTGAATCCTTCAACTCTGCACTGAAGCCACCAGTTCCTTGAGCATCACTCCTAACAACAGTCCACACACTGCTCGTCCTTTGTCACCCCCCCCCTCCTTGTACTGAAAGTGGCGAGGGATGTAGCGATCCTGATGACATGACCCTTGTATGATGATGCTCATACAGTCTGCCATCTCCAGGACTTGCAGGGTTAGGATGTCCTGCCATGGAGTGTCAAGAATTGAGCGAAGAGCCATCAGGTTGAAGTAGTCCAGCTGTAGAGTCCTGGGGCCTAATGCACAACACGCCTCTAAAGAAGTAAAATCTCTTCTTAGCTATTTTGATGCATTGCAGAAAAAATACAACAAACTGTACTGACAGGACGGACAGTCAGACTTAAACAACTTTATCTTATTAAAGCAGTTTAGGTTTTAAACATTCTAAAATTGTGGTGTGCACTTTAAACTTATTATCTAAATAGAGTTAAGGCCTACAAGTGTTTAAATTAGAAATGTGTTGTGCAACTGGCCCCAGGTCTGGTATCTGTAAAGGAGGGAAGTTGCGACAACCACTTTCTACCTGTTCACTTTGGTGGACAGTTTAATGTTGTGCTAATTGAACCCCTTGGTGCGCAGTCTCCTCATTGGCTGACACCACTTGCTCATCCTACAGGTCATCTTGTCCAGTGATCCGACACACGAGGTGATACTTGGTAATCATTGGGTAATGCGACAGTTTACATACTCTCCAACTTTTGTAATGCGACCGTGTACATAATCTAGTTCTGTAATGTGACAGCTATCATGATGTCCTACTTCTGTAATGTGACAGCTATCATGATGTCCTACTTCTGTAATGTGACAGCTATCATGATGTCCTACTTCTGTAATGTGACAGCTATCATGATGTCCAACTTCTGTAATGTGACAGCTATCATGATGACCTACTTAAGTAATGTGACAATGTATGTGTCATGTAAAATATGCATCGTAATCATCAAACACTACTCAAAAATACTATCAACCCAATGCGAACATACCCAGTAATACATCCAGTAATTTATCTAGTAATACATCCAGTAATATACCTAGTAATATATCCAGTAATATACCCAGTAATATATCAAGTAATATACCCAGTAATACATTCAGTAATATCCCCAGTAATATACCCAGTAATACATCCAGTAATATACCCAGTGATATGTCCAGTAATATACCCAGTAATATATCAAATAATACATCCAGTAATATATCCAGTAATACACCCAGTAATATATCCAGTAATATACCCAGTAATGTACCCAATGATATGTCCAGTAATATATCAAATAATACATCCAGTAATATACCCAGTAATACATCCAGTAACATACCCAGTGATATGTCCAGTAATATACCCAGTAATATATCCAGTAATATATCCAGTAATACTTCCAGTAATACACCCAGTAATATATCCAGTAATATACCCAGTGATATGTCCAGTAATATATCCAGTAATACATTCAGTAATATACCCAGTGATATGTCCAGTAATATATCCAGTAATATACCCAGTAATATACCCAGTAATGCATCCAGTAATGTACCAGTAATATATCCAGTAATACATCCAGTAATATATTCAGTAATATTCCCAGTAATACATCCAGTAATATACCCAGTAATATACCCAGTAATATATCAAGTAATACATCCAATAATATACCCAGTGATAGTTCCAGTAATACATCCAGTAATATACCCAGTGATATGTCCAGTAATATACCCAGTAATACATCCATCAACCACCGCCTGCTGCTCCAGAGACTGTCGTCAGAGGCTGGTATCCAGGGCGCTGCGCTGCAGTGGATTGACTCCTATCTTGCTGATAGATCTCAGAGAGTGATTGTCGGCTCTGACAGCTCTGAGGCAGTTCCTCTGGTGTGTGGCGTACCACAGGGATCCGTTCTGGGTCCATTATTATTTTCTGTATATACTTCACAGCTTGGACAGGTAATTGAACGCTTTCAGATGGGACGACAGTTCTTTGCAGACGATACACAGATTCTGAAAAGTTTTCCCCCCGACCCAGCAGTGGCTAGGAATGCGCTTCAACGACTTGAATCTTGTTGTGTCGCGGTGAAGGTCTGGATGACCAGAAATCGTCTTAAACTCAACGACGACAAGAGAGAAGCGTTACTGTGCGGCCCCAGGGCCAGAAGGGAGGAGATCGACAGTAGTGATGTGCAGGTCGGTGACGCCTCCATAGCCTTTGCTGACTGTGTGCGGGACCTCGGGCTGTTTATTGATGCAGAGCTCTCCATGTGTAACCATGTTAGTTCTGTTGTGGCAAAATCCTACTACTTTTTGAGGATTTTAGGTAGAATACGGCCCATGCTGACTCAAGCTGCTGCCAACTCACTTGCTGTGGCTACCATCATATCCAGATTAGACTACTGTAATACTGCATTGTGGGGTATACCTGCTACGCAGTTGGATCGACTCCAAAGAGTTCAAAACACAGCCGCCAGGATTGTCACCCGTGCAAAGTGGTCCACTGAGCACATCACGCCTATCCTACAGAGCCTTCACTGGCTCCCAGTCAACAAGCGCATTGATCACAAAGTGTTTCGATTGCACAGTCCTGCATGTTTAAAACTGCTCCTGACTATTTACAAGAGGTAGTTCCTCCTTACCGGCCGTCACGTGGTCTGCGCTCTGGCTCCCAGTCACGCTTCTGTCTCCCTGCAGTGGAAGACACAAACAAGAAGCGCACTGGAGCCAGGGCCTTCAAAAACGCGGCACCAAAACTTTGGAATGTTCTGCCATCGTCATTGTCCACCATCACCTCACCAACCACGTTTCGAAAAAGACTGAAGACCGATCTGTTTATTTAAGACGGACTTAAACTTAAACAACCAAGCAACACTTGTGTCTTTATTTTTTACTTTCCTGGTGTTTATCTATTTATTTACTTTATTTTTTTGTCTTTCTTATTTTTTATTTATTTTGTTTTTGCTTCGCAATGAGCATTCTTCCGAATGGATACCTGCGCATTACAAATGGACATCATCATCATCATCATCATCATCATCATCATCATCATCATCATCATCATCATCATCATCAATATGTCCAGTAATGCATCCAGTAATATACCAAGTGATATGTCCAGTAATATATCGAGTAATAATCCCAACACTTGACAAATACCGTTGTGTTTAGTATAAACATCTACCAACACCTAACACTGGCAGATTCTTGAGTACACAAGTCTCCAAACACCTAAATGTACCATGTCTTGAATACTAGTGGATTGTACTTTGTACTTTATAGCCGGGCAATTGATTACGTCTGTAATAATAATAATAACGGAAATGTATATAGCGCCTTTCCCTGCTTTACACAAGGCTCAATGCGCTTTACACAGAAATTCAAAGACACAAATTCACTCAACCGACAAAGTGAAACAGACTAAAACATATCCACAAACAATGGTACAGAGATATATCAACAAAATTAATACCCCCCCACACACACACACACACACACGTGGAGTGTATAGTGTGGACTGTGCTACATATGTAATACACGTGCACTGTGCTACATATGTAATACACGTGGACTGTGCTACATATGTAATACACGTGGAGTGTATTATGTAGTTAATACCAATGTAGTTAATACACGTGGAGTGTATTATGTAGTTAATACACCTGGTGTGTGTATATATTTAGTAGGTATCACTTCTTATGGAGGTAGCACAAAGAACAGTCTAGGACAACTCGGCACTTAAGGGGTTAAGGAGTGCCCGCCACTTTCTGTGCTGTATGTGGCGGAAGTTGGTGAGTTTACCTTCACTCCCGCTCGCCATTCCAACGCAGCCCGGATGTAACCTTTTCCGGCAGCCAGACAGCCCGTCAGCCAGCCAGCCAGCCAGCCGCGAGTGCAAGTGGCCTGCGGGTCCCCCTCCCACCATCTCCGAGACGGGTGTGGAGTTTAAAAGCTTTCACAGCAACCAGCTTGACTTTTGTTACCGCATCCAGCGGGCTCTTAGTCACCGTCGTCAAGTCAACAGTAACTAACACGAGCTGACTTTCAGTCTAACCAATTATACAGTCTGCAGAAAATAACCAATAACAACTGACTAAGTATGAGGTTAATAGACCATTAGTAACTAACCAGTAAGAACTATTTCCCCCTATAAGCGCCATTTACAGTAAGACAGTTTATCTTATAGCTACAGGTCCACTGTCATAGCTACAGGTCCATTGTTATAGCTATAGATCAGTTGTTATAGCTACAGGTCCACTGTCATAGCTACAGGTCAGTTGTTATAGCTACAGATCAGTTGTTATAGCTATAGATCAGTTGGTATAGCTACAAGTCCACTGTCATAGCTACAGGTCAGTTGTTATAGCTACAGGTCCGCTGTCATAGCTACAGGTCAGTTGTTATAGCTACAGGTCCACTGTCATAGCTACAGGTCAGTTGTTATAGCTACAGGTCCACTGTCATAGCTACAGATCAGTTGTTATAGCTACAGGTCCATTGTTATAGCTATAGATCAGTTGGTATAGCTACAGGTCCACTGTCATAGCTACATGTCAGTTGTTATAGCTACAGGTCCACTGTCATAGCTACAGGTCCATTGTTATAGCTACAGGCCCCGGGCTGTCATAGCGAAAGGTCCACTGTTATAGCTACAGGTCCATTGTTATAGCTACAGGCCCGCTGTCATAGCGACAGGTCCACTGTTATAGCTACAGGCCAGGTGTTATAGCTACAGGTCAACTGTTTGCTTATAGCTATCTGTGAGCTGCAGGTGTAAGTTCTCTGAGTCTTTAGCTTTCATTTAGCCTCCGTCACTGTGAATCCCTGAGATGTTGTGTCATTCGCTGTCGGTCTCTCAGATTCTGTCTCTCGCTGGTAGTCTGCAGGCCAGTGTTCACCATGGCTACGACCACCATTACGAGTGGCTGTAACAGGAGACAGTCATAGCTTGCTAAGAACTTTTCCTGCGGCTACACCATGGATTGTTACTACTGTAGATGCACGTGTTATGCCACTCATCATGGTGAGGGTGGGAGTGGACAGCTTAGTGTGTACTGTCACTGCTCCCTCTTATCTGTCGACATCCATGTGCTACCTCACATCAGAGATCTCGACACCTTCTTCTCCATTTCATCTTTTCCTGCTGGCAGCCTCCCAGTCCTTCCCTCTGTCCAACTCCTGGCAGGTTTCGTGAGCAGAGTTTTCTGTCTTTTATGTTTGTTGTTGTGTCTCTAGTCGCTTGCTTGCTGAGATGACACTTTATTTATCTCAGAGTGCAATTCCGGGCAGCTGGATATCAAGGCACAAACAATATCTTATAATTAATTAACCTAGTGACGTATGTTTTGGTCTGTGTCAGTATGTGTGTGATGTCTATTTATCTGTTTGAACGTGTGCCTCACGTGCTTGTTATTCCATAAATATTTGTCAGGCGCATTCAGTCTACAGTACAGCGGACAAATGCACTTTAGTAATCGCCATTGTTGTTGTTATTATTGTCAGTAGCTGTAACAGAGAGAAACTGTTCTAGCAGGATGTAGTAATAGCTGATAATGTTCATACAGAGTTGTTACAACACAAGTGAGTGACTGTTACGACCGCGTGACCTCGTGTCATCTCATTGTGAAGACCAAGACAGTTTTGTGTAAAGACGTGTCCCTAGGATTGCTCCACAAGCTTCCAGCCACCGGGACAGTTCAATGGCCTTCACCCTCCATCCATTACAACCCCGTTTGCCGAAGGTGATGTGTGTGTGTGTGGGGGGGGGGGGGAGGGCAGTGGACGGTATACACACGCACCTTGCTTGGCCTTTACTCTCTCGTGGCTACAGCTCACCCCCCCCCCCGAAGCCCGCTGGGTTGGGCAACACATTTACGGCAACTTCACTTTGCGACATCCGCATCAGAATCGCAACAGCGACAGCAGCAATGAGCAGCTTCACAGCACTTGGCAAAGCAGCACCGACAGGTGTTCTACCAGGTAGAGACTGCACGTCCTTAGTACATCCTTTCTAGTCTGTCAGTGTGAGATATGCACTCTGCTTGCATATACAGAGACAAAGAGACAAGAAGATACAAAGAAACAGACACAGAGACAGAGACAAACAAGTACAGAGAGAAACAGAAAAATACAAGAAAGAAACAGAGATAAAGGACAGTGAGGCAGAGAGACAGAGACAAAAGACAGACACAAAGACATAGAGACAAATAAAAGATAAAGACACAGAGAAAAAGAGAAAGAAACAAAGAGATTGAGAGAGATTCAAAGAAACAGAAAGACATTGAGAGAGAGAAACAGAGACAAGGACAATGAGACAGACATGAGGACACGGAGACAGAAACAAAGAGGTAGAAACCAATACAAAAACAGACAGGCACCGACAGAGAGACAGAGAGATACATAACAACAGAGAGATCAAAAGAGACAGAGATACATGGAAGCAGACAAATAGTGACTGTGTGCGAGTGTTTTGTGATCACATGCGGGTGTCACGTGTTTGTCTGGGGGTCTGTCTGTCGGTCAGGTATAAACAGTAACAACGGACATAATTGTAGTCTCTGTAGACATGGAGTCTCTATAGACATGTTCTTTATGTGACAAAAAACACGTCTAAACAGTAACAGTGCTCATAAAGAAGGCATTCGACATAATTTGCCATTCGTCATTAAAGCCCTATAGAAGAGCCTTGTGAGGGAAGTATTAGTCAACAACCGGCTGGAAGATTTCTTTCGCACAGCAGTGGGTCCCCATCAAAGACAGCAGTGGGTCTCCATCAGAAACAACAGTGGGTCTACATCAAAGACAGCAGTGGGTCTCCATCAGAAACAACAATGGGTCTCCATCAAAGACAGCAGTGGGTCTCATCAGAAACAACAGTGTGTCTCCATCAAAGACAGCAGTGGGTCTCCATCAAAGACGGCAGTGGGACTCCAGCAGAAACAACAGTGGGTCTCCATCAGACACAGCAGTGGGTCTCCATCAAAGACGGCAGTGGGTCTCCATCAGAGACAACACTGGGTCTCCATCAAAGACAGCAGTGGGTCCCCATCAAAAACAACAGTGGGTCTCCATCAGAAACAACAGGGGGTCTCCATCAAAACACAGGAGTGGGTCTCCATCAGAGACAAGAGTGGGTCTCCATCAAAGGCGCCCCCTGTCACCTGTACTGCTCCCCATCCTCATGGCCATCATCATACCAAATGTTTCGCTGTCTTGTTTTTGTCTCAAGCGCTGAAGACAAACGTCACGTGCATGATCATGCGCTACATACATCACGTGTTTAATACTAGTAGCCCCTTCACCACCATCACTCCTTTATTTCCATCGGTGTGCAGACGACACTGACATGGCGCGAGGTACCCACAGCAAGACCTTAATTTAGTCTTTTCTTACCTGGATAACTATGATGACATCTAGCAAAGATGTTCTAGAGCGATAACTTTCTAACAGCTTTGTGTATTTATGGAGAGGCCGCCCTGACAGGTGCTCACCTGCCTTATGTACAGCGCCTGCAGTCTGGCTGATGCTGGAAAAGGCGCTATACAGACTGCTTTTATTATTATTATTATTACACTGCTAGGCGAGCACATCCTTATAAAATAAAGACCAGCACTGACAAGAGTAAAGTCAAGCAGAGATTTAATGAGCATAGTTCAGTTTCTTAGCCTCTAAATAGTTTGATAACACGACGACATGTTTACTGTGTCCTTGTGTCCTGATTGACGTTTGTTGCTACAGGTGACGTCTCCACTATGACGTTGTGTTCTGATTGACGTTTGTCGCTACAGGTGACGTCTCCACTATGACGTTGTGTGCTGATTGACGTTTGTCGCTACAGGTGACGTCTCCACTATGACGTTGTGTTCTGATTGACGTTTGTTGCTACAGGTGACGTCTCCACTATGCGTCCTGCTTAAAGTTTGTCGCTACAGAGACGTGTTGCATAGGCGTAGCGAACCTAGCGAAGCTAGCCAATCGAGCAAAAAGTTGCACAGCCCACCTCTACGAGCTAGCGAAGCTAGCCCCTACTGATTGACGCCAGTCGCTACAGGTGACGTCTCCACTATGTCGTTGTGTCCTATAGCTATAGCCACTACAGTTGAGTCTCTATAGTGACCATAAGGGCACACATAAGTGGTTCACCGTGTCAAGATCATATTTGCGGAGCTTTTCTATCTCCACCTGCTGCCTACACCTTCCTGACAAATCAGGGACCCAGTTCTACTGAGGCGGAGGAGTTAGGGGGGGGGGGCTGTTACAGGTCGGAGGGAGGGCTACGAGTATCGGACTTGAGCAACTGCTACTGACTGCTTGAGACATACATACAGTGGTCTCTACATACATACTCTACTAAACTAGGTCTACACATGCATACACATATATACTCACATACATACGCACGCGTCTACATAACGTACTGACGTGCAGCTTTATCCCTACATACAGTTTATACTACCTCAGTCCTACATACGTAGCGCTCTATAAAACCTTCGCTCTCAACATTCGTACGGAGGATATCTCTTCCTGTCTTGCCTCCCCATTGGTCAACTTGTGGAAAGTATTCAGTCAGCAATTTCAGTACTCCACACTTACTCCCCCCCCCACCCTCTAGGGTCATGGCGTTTGACCGGGGAACACGTCTCGCCACAAAATGTTCGCCGGAAATAGCTGTACTTGTGAGAAGATATGCTTTGACAAAATGACAAAACAAATATTTGCAAACATGCCATTAGACACTGTTCTCCTTGAATGCGGAGATAAAATAAACCACAAATAGAGCAGGAGAAAGGTTATATGGCTACCTAGCGAAAGGTTATAGGGCTAACTGTAGAAAGGTCGGTGAATGACGCTCAGCCGTCACACCCAGTCGCCGGCCACAAGCACCGGCCCCCACCACCACTACTCCCCCAGCCCATGGTCGCCATCAACATCACTGTTTACCTCTTGCACGTGCGGCAAGCAGCACGCTTTGTGGTGCTTTGACAACTAAACTGCTTACATGCGCGCACACGCACGCACACACACACACACACACCTCCGTACATGTTTGTACACGTGAAAGTGACAGGTAGATCACCAAATAGTCAACGCCTAAAGAGAATTAGAGTGACGGATAGACAGATAAGCAGACAGACAAACAAGAGAGAGACAGACACCTACCCGGGCCATAGCTACAATAGCAGGTCTAGCATGTGACTAACTTATAGCAGTGTCATAAGAACACTAGCAATGACCTCAGCTACACATGGGTTGTTACACATCCCGCGTGAAACAACTTCTAACAATAATGAGACTAGAGCTTGGTGATAATAAACAACGTCTAACAGTAATGAGACTAGAGCTTGGTGATACTAGACCACGTCTAACAATAATGAGACTAGAGCTTGGTGATACTAGACCACGTCTAACAATAATGAGACTAGAGCTTGGTGATACTAGACCACGTCTAACAATAATGAGACTAGAGCTTGGTGATACTAGACCACGTCTAACAGTAATGAGACTAGAGCTTGGTGATACTAGACCACGTCTAACAATAATGAGACTAGAGCTTGGTGATACTAGACAACGTCTAACAATAATGAGACTAGAGCTTGGTGATACTAGACCACGTCTAACAATAATGAGACTAGAGCTTGGTGATACTAGACCACGTCTAACAATAATGAGACTAGAGCTTGGTGATACTAGACAACGTCTAACAATAATGAGACTAGAGCTTGGTGATACTAGACCACGTCTAACAGTAATGAGACTAGCGCTTGGTGATACTAGACAACGTCTAACAATAATGAGACTAGAGCTTGGTGATAATAGACCACGTCTAACAATAATGAGACTAGAGCTTGGTGATACTAGACCACGTCTAACAGTAATGAGACTAGAGCTTGGTGATACTAGACCACGTCTAACAGTAATGAGACTAGAGCTTGGTGATAATAGACAACGTCTAACAATAATGAGACTAGAGCTTGGTGATACTAGACCACGTCTAACAGTAATGAGACTAGAGCTTGGTGATACTAGACAACGTCTAACAATAATGAGACTAGAGCTTGGTGATAATAGACCACGTCTAACAGTAATGAGACTAGAGCTTGGTGATACTAGACAACGTCTAACAATAATGAGACTAGAGCTTGGTGATAATAGACCACGTCTAACAATAATGAGACTAGAGCTTGGTGATACTAGACCACGTCTAACAGTAATGAGACTAGAGCTTGGTGATACTAGACCACGTCTAACAGTAATGAGACTAGAGCTTGGTGATAATAGACAACGTCTAACAATAATGAGACTAGAGCTTGGTGATACTAGACCACGTCTAACAGTAATGAGACTAGAGCTTGGTGATACTAGACAACGTCTAACAGTAATGAGACTAGAGCTTGGTGACGCTAGACGGCGTCTAACAGGAATTGCACTAAAGCTTGGACCATAAGCCGTCAACGTTTGTGTAAAACTGCTCCTCGTGGAAATTATGGGATGACGAGGTGTGCACTTGCCCGTCAGAAGTTTACATTTCAAATAAAGAGGATGAAAGGCGTCCACAAGAAAACATCTGACGGCCTGTCAAGAGGTGAAGGGGATCAGGAGATGTTCTGATGGAGGTGCTTTATATCAAATACTTCTTATGTATGAAATGTTATTCTAAAGGTTGTGGGAGAGATGTCACGCACCCGGCTGTGAGCTGCAGTTGGTCACCTCGCGCTTGAAGGAACGAAAGAACGTGAATGACGTCAGTTTCATCGTATAAATGCACGGAAGTGACGTCAATAAGATTCTGATGGAGTGAGAGATCACCAGTGAATGGATTGAAAGATCACCAGTGACTGGAGTGAAAGAAGATCACCAGTGAATGGAGTGAAAGATCACCAGCGAATGGAAAAAAACGATGTGGAGAGAGAGAAAAGTAATTTCTCCCCTCCACAATGACGACAAGAGCTGGTGTGTTTTATTTCTGTTTCTCGCAGTGTTTGCTCTGCACAGTGACTATGAACACAGTGTCATGTCTGCAGGTAGAGACTCGCTGTGTTATGTGACCATGTGCTGTGTTAGACAGTGTCTAACATGAACTACACCAGTTGTGCGGTACTTTAGACAACTCCTAGCAAGGATAAGACTACAAGTTGGCGACACGCTAGACAACAGCTAGTAACAGTGAGATGAAAGCTTCATGGTACCACAGAAAGCGTCTAACATGACTATAGGACTACATGTTGGTGGACGTTAGACAGAGTCTAGCAAGAAAGAGACTATAAGTGAGTGGTACACTAGACAGTGTCTAGCACTAAAGAGACTATAAGTTGGTGGTACACTAGACAGTGTCTAGCACTAAAGAGACTATAAGTTGGTGGTACACTAGACAGTGTCTAGCACTAAAGAGACTATAAGTTGGTGGTACACTAGACAGTGTCTAGCACTAAAGAGACTATATGTTGGTGGTACACTAGACAGTGTCTAGCACTAAAGAGACTATAAGTTGGTGGTACACTAGACAGTGTCTAGCAAGAAAGAGACTATAAGTTGGTGGTACACTAGACAGTGTCTAGCACTAAAGAGACTATAAGTTGGTGGTACACTAGACAGTGTCTAGCACTAAAGAGACTATAAGTTGGTGGTACACTAGACAGTGTCTAGCACTAAAGAGACTATATGTTGGTGGTACACTAGACAGTGTCTTGCACTAAAGAGACTATAAGTTGGTGGTACACTAGACAGTGTCTTGCACTAAAGAGACTATAAGTTGGTGGTACACTAGACAGTGTCTAGCACTAAAGAGACTATAAGTTGGTGGTACACTAGACAGTGTCTAGCACTAAAGAGACTATAAGTTGGTGGTACACTAGACAGTGTCTAGCACTAAAGAGACTATATGTTGGTGGTACACTAGACAGTGTCTAGCACTAAAGAGACTATATGTTGGTGGTACACTAGACAGTGTCTAGCACTAAAGAGACTATAAGTTGGTGGTACACTAGACAGTGTCTAGCACTAAAGAGACTATAAGTTGGTGGTACACTAGACAGTGTCTAGCACTAAAGAGACTATAAGTTGGTGGTACACTAGACAGTGTCTAGCAAGAAAGAGACTATATGTTGGTGGTACACTAGACAGTGTCTAGCAAGAAAGAGACTATATGTTGGTGGTACACTAGACAGTGTCTAGCAAGAAAGAGACTATATGTTGGTGGTACACATGTAAAAAGGTAAAGGTAAAGGTATGAGACTAAATGATGTTGGGAATACGCAAGGAGACTGTAAGTTGTCAGTGTAGCGCTGTGACGTCACGGCAAAATGTGTTCTACAAGTAAAAGAGATGAAAGCCAAGTTCTACAAGTAGAAGCTTATGTCACAAGTTGCTTACTTAACATATTTCATGTACCCGGCAGTCAAGGGTTATTTCGCACAGAGAGAGAGAGAGAGATGTGGCAAATGAAGATGTCGGTGATTAACCCTTTGTAATGTGTGACGTGCACACGATGAGTGACGAGACCAGTCACACCAGTGTCAGTGTCAGTGTCAGTGTCTATCATACGTGAGCTGCTAGGCCAGTGGACATCTACTTTGTTACAGGTGCGTTAGTGTATAATGATAATTACTGAGACAGGTAAAGGCGACCATTCTCACCCTGATGACGTCACCAGCTAAACATGTATCTTTCCAACAGCTTCACAAGCGATCAGCTGACTTTCAAAAAGTCCCAGCGTGCAGCTGGCCCGCAGCTTTCTTCTTGTTTGTGTGCCTGTCGGTGTTTACAGACACAAAGCTGCTTCTGATGCTGCGCTAGGGTCACGTGTCTGTCTTAGCTGTTGGTTTGTCAGGTGGAAATGTTCTCCTGCATGTCCGCTGGCCGACGACAATGAAGCAGCCAACCAAGTTGTCTTGTTGTGACCCTGGCGTCAGGATAGCTACTGCAGGCCCACTTCCCTGACCCCGGCTACAGAAATACCAGGCATCTGCATTCAAGGGAGCGAGGAAACGGGAGACAGCATGTAGTCCTTTCTTGTGCTGTACTAACCTCTGACCCCTTTGTGCAAAACCTGGCTTGCACCGCACATTTTCCGGCGTGTATTGCACACACACACACACACACACACACACACACACACACACACACACACACACACACACACACACCTGATCTACAGCCACAGTCTCTCTTCACACTCTAGTGCACTGCGACTTTCTCATGGACATATTTTGATAACTGAATAAAGATATGTATACACACGCACACACAGATACAAATATATCTATACACACACGCACACACAGATACAAATATATGTATAGATACACACGCACACACAGATACAAATATCTGTATACATACACACGCACAAAGCGATATACAGACTCATACAAATATCTTTTATGAATGAAGAAAGTACTGTAGGTGTATAAAATATAACCTACTTAGTTAGTCTACACTTAGAGCAATGTGTGAGGCCTGACGTCACATGGTCGTCATCTAGCTATGTGAGGCCTAGCGTCAATTGGTCGTCATCTATGTGAGACCGTAAGTCACATGCTCGTCATCAAGCTGTGCGAGGCCTGACGTCATAGTGTCGTCATCTAGCTACGTGAGGCCCGACGTCATAGGGTCGTCATCAAGCTGTGCGAGGCCTGATGTCATAGTGTCGTCATCAAGCTGTGTGAGGCCTGACGTCGCTGACAATGACCAACTTCATTAGTCCCCAGTGGGCAGAAAGGTGGGAAGGTGGTCAGTTACAATATGAGTAGTTACACAATACTGTAATGAACATATGAGCAAAATATGAGCAGGTGAAAAAACTCAAAAAAACTGACATGTAGACAATTGAAATGCACACAAACAACAACAACAACACACACACACATCTGTGAGTGAGCAGGTGGACTACAGGTACCTATTGTTTCTACCTACAGACACAGCACAGCGTTTACCTGAAGTTAATAACACAAACTCTCCCTTTAGTCCCTGTTGAGGTGTTGATACCATGCGGGAACTTTCCTGACTATTTGTTGATCACAAAAGAAGCCAAATCCCTCTGTTTGATACCAGTTATCTCAGAGCAGATGTGGACAATATTGTTCAGACTATTCCTGTCATGGACAGACAGACAGACAGACAGACAGAGTGCGGAACCAGCAAACAAATGAAAAGCTGTGTGCGGCTTCACTAAAAGAGGGAGGAGGAGCCGCAAGTCAACATCCGAAACAACAGTTGGTTTTAACGGTCAACATGAGGAGGTCAAGCAGGGTCAGTGACGTTTATTTAAGATGAAAATGGCTGAGTCAGGAAGTAGACGCACTTTCACCAGACTCCGATACTCATTCTTTGTGCACAACATTCTCTTCTGTCAATCTCTCCTTATTCTTTCAATCTCTCCTTTGATCATTTTTAGCATGCTGTCTTTCTATCTTTCTCCCTTTAATAACATTCTGTCTTTATACTAGTCTCTCTACATTTTTGTATATCTATATATCCTTCTCTTGACATCCTCTCTTGGTATTATTTTGATCATTTTCTCTCGATCATTCTATTTCATTCTTCCTTTCTGTATACTATTCCATCTCTGGATCGTGATCTCTATGCATCACTCTCCTGGCAGGTGAAATGATTTTGGATCAGAAACAGCCTTCGTACAACTTACCTGACAGAGTGTTAGTAGATTATCCTACTTTACTGGGTGTTAGAACTCCTCCACTGCTGCTAGCAGACCAACTGCTCTCTCTCTCTCTCATTGTATACCTACTGTTACTTATGCTATAACTACTGTTAGTCTGCTACTTATGCTATAACTACGGTTAGTCTCTTACTTATGCTATAACTGCTGTTAGTCTGTTACTTATGCTATAACTACCGTTAGTCTGTTACTTATGCTATAACTACTGTTAGTCTGTTACTTATGCTAAAACTGCTGTTAGTATGTTACTTATGCTATAACTACCGTTAGTCTGTTATTTATGCTATAACTGCTGTTAATCTGTTACTTATGCTATAACTACCGTTAGTCTGTTATTTATGCTATAACTGCTGTTAATCTGTTACTTATGCTATAACTGTTGTTGGTTATGCTATAACTACTGTTAGTCTGTTACTTATGCTATAACTACTGTTAGTCTGTTACTTATGCAATAACTACCGTTAGTCTGCTACTTATGCTATAACTACTGTTAGTCTGTTACTTATGCTATAGCTGCTGTTAGTCTGTTACTTATGCTATAACTACCGTTAGTCTGTTACTTATGCTATAACTACCGTTAGTCTGTTACTTATGCTTTAACTGTTGTTAGTCTGTTGTTGGTTATGCTATAACTACCGTTGGTATGTTGGCCATGATGTGACTGTTGCTGTTCATGTTATAACTGTTGTTGCTCATGCTAAAACTACTGTTGATCTGTTGCTTATGCTACAACTGCTGCAGCTTGTGCTATAACTGTTAATATTCATGCTATAAGTGTTGTTGCTTATGGTATAACTACTACTGGTCTGTTGCTTATGCTATAACTGTTATAACTACTGTTGCTCATGTCATAACTACTGTTACTCATGTTATAACTACTGTTGATCGATGATAAACTCACTTTTAACGCTAACACAGAGGTCATTCACAAGAAATGTCAATCAAGATTGTACTGTCTACAAAAACTCCGTTCCCTGAATGTTAACAAAAAGGTTTTATGTTCTTTTTATAGATGTTTTATTGAGTCTGTGTTGACATTTGGATTTTTATGTTGGTATGGAGGACTGAGGGCTAGAAATAGGAATGTGTTAGATGGAGTGGTGAGGGCGAGTGGGAGAGTGATTGGGGAGAAACAGGAGTGTCTGAGTAAGTTGTATGAAAGACGAGTAGTACGGAAGGCAAGAGTGATTGTGAAAGATAGTACACATGTGTTAGCACAGTACTATAACCTTCTCACAGTATTAGAACCTTCTCACAGTACTATAACCTTCTCACAGTATAAGAACCTTCTCACAGTATTAGAACCTTCTCACAGTACTATAACCTTCTCACAGTATTACTATAACCTTCTCACAGTATTAGAACCTTCTCACAGTACTATAACCTTCTCACAGTATTAGAACCTTCTCACAGTATTACTATAACCTTCTCACAGTATTACTATAACCTTCTCACAGTATTAGAACCTTCTCACAGTACTATAACCTTCTCACAGTATTAGAACCTTCTCACAGTATTACTATAACCTTCTCACAGTATTAGAACCTTCTCACAGTACTATAACCTTCTCACAGTATTAGAACCTTCTCACAGTATTACTATAACCTTCTCACAGTATTAGAACCTTCTCACAGTACTATAACCTTCTCACAGTATTAGAACCTTCTCACAGTATTACTATAACCTTCTCACAGTATTAGAACCTTCTCACAGTACTAGAACCTTCTCACAGTACTATAACCTTCTCACAGTATTAGAACCTTCTCACAGTATTAGAACCTTCTCACAGTATTATAACCTTCTTCCCTCCAAGAGACGTTATTATGTCCCAAGAGTGTCCACTGCCCGCTCTAAGAATAGTTTTATAAATAAGTCTGTTGCCCTTCTTAACAAGTGACGCAGGGGCCTGTGAGTGTGTGGGCGTGTGTGTGATTTTGTGAAGATTGTTTTTGGTGATGTGTGAATTGTAGGATGTGTGTGAATTGATTGTTTATTGTTGTGAGCGTGGTCAAGTTTTTAGTATAAGCCAGTTGTTTCACTACGTCTCGTAATTTCTCCCTGTTGAGATAATAAAGTTGAATTGAATTGAATTGAGTTGCTCATGCCATAACTACTGTTGCTCATGTCATACCTACTGTTGCTCATGCTATAACTACTGTTGCTCATGTCATAACTACTGTTGCTCATGCTATAACTACTGTTGCTCATGTCATAGCTACTGTTGCTCATGCTTTAACTACTGTTGCTCATGTCATAACTACTGTTGCTCATGCTATAACTACTGTTGCTCATGCTATAACTACTGTTGCTCATGTCATAACTACTGTTGCTCATGCTTTAACTACTGTTGCTCATGTCATAACTACTGTTCCTCATGCTTGAGGTTGAGGCTGTGGCAATGCCAATGTTTATGACGGAGTTTTCCGCTGCTCGAAAGAAAAATGGCCGGATGTACTGAGATAAGAGATAGGATGGTCAGTTTGAAGGAGGGTGGGGGGAACAGAAGGATAGCGTAGTCCCTTCCTGTCAGAGCACATCAAGCGGTGGGTTGGAGGGTCATGTTCACAGCTGATGCCCTGTCGACCAAGTAACCAGTGTAGAAGTTTGCTCTACAAGTCTCTATCAGTGTGTTAACAGACGGGAAACAACTTCAAAAACAAGGCCATGCAGATGTAGGGGGCGATGATTCCGCTTAATCTGTAGACAAAGAAGACAGCAGACGGCTGCCAAGCCTGGTTAACACTATTTACACGTGTGGGACTGTGAGAGGTCAACATGTGATGTCACGAGCTGTGACCTACATTGGAAACGCACTGCAACGTTGGCATCCTACCGTCCTGCCGTCTAAGGAAGACATGTTCGTTCATCCGGCCTTCTGAGGCCACTGAACACTCAACATCGTCTCCAAATGTCAAGTTCACAAATCTAGTTTCAGAAATGAAATTTCCTCGAATGACAATAGTCACATACATATGTGATCTACCTCATGCCAACATAAGTACATCAGATACACAACTAAAATATTTAGCATGCACGCCTTCTCAGACGACAGAAACAATTCAATGAGACTGACGGGTGCACGTCTCACTCCTTGACACTGTGTACTATCATCCCACACATCGCATTCAAAAAGAAAGAAAGAAAGAAAGAGCCATAAATCAAATAACGAGAGAGACAAGAAGATGATTGACAGACAGAAAGAACACCACACAGCACGTGATACATCAGAGAAGTGAACCGTTTATCCGATGGACCAAAGAGCCTTTCAAAGTAAAGTGAAACACAGTTTCGTCCTCAGCGACAGAAGTCAGAAGAGAGGCGTGTTAGACATAAGGTGAGTATCGTTACATTCACACTCAGGGGCGTAGCAACAGGTGGGGGTGGGGCCATGGGAGCAGTCACCCCCACAAAAAACATTTACTGAGGAGACAAAAACGTGAGCGTCGTTCACTGTCAGAGTGGAGTTGCCCCCCCCCCCCCGTCATAGCTGAGCAACTTCCTACGCCACTGATACCATTCCCACCACGCACGCGCAGACACACACACACACAGAGATGGATAGTTATAGACCACCATACATCAGAGGAGGTGGCAACTCACTAAATATCACTATATATCACGGTAAGACAGCCAACAACTAAGGCTATATCACTATATATCACGGGTACATCACGGGTATATCACGGTAAGGCAGTCAGCCCTGTAAACAGATGCCACATGCACAGAAAGAACAGCGTGCCCGAGACGAGAGGTGAACCCAGGTCAGCCAACCCTCACCGTATTGGTGACAGGCGCTAACCGTTGCGCCCCCGGACAAGTTTGTGTGAGTTCAGTGGTGTGCAGGCTACTCTAGGCTTAAACCCTAACCCTAACCTTATTCAAGAAATAATGCGTCTAGCAGGACGAGAGGCCGGACAACATTTATTTGAGAGTCCAACAGATTTTTTGTGAAAACTAAGACTAGGAATTAACATTTGTATGAAAACAGCAATGTCTACAGTCATTAGATACAGCAAGTCACGAGGAAGAACTCTTCTAATCAATTGAAACAACAATTTAATTACAGTATATATATATATATATGTGTGTGTGTTTTATATATATATATATGTGTGCGTGTTATATGTGTTATATATATATATATGTATATGTGTTATATGTGTTATATATATGTGTGTGTTATATGTGTTATATTTATATATATGTGTAAGTGTTATATGTGTGTGTGTGTGGCTTCTACCTCCTCACCCTGTGTGGTAATCACAAACCACTCGTAACAGACTATTATTCTGTGACATTAATAGTCATGACAGTGAAATGTCTACTGGGACTTACATCACTAAGCTGGTGATATTTTAACGGTCATGACAGTGAGTGGTGTCTGAGGGACAGCCGCTAGTGTCATGTCATGTTAATAGTACTGACAATGAGTGATGTCAGGGGAACGTGCCCAGTGACTAGACTTATGTCACGTTAATAGTACTGACAATAAATGTCTGGAGGACTTGCCTACCATAGACTTATGTCACGTTAATAGTACTGACAATAAATGTCTGGAGGACTTGCCTACCAGTAGACTTATGTCACGTTAATAGTACAGATAATACGAGATGTCTGGAGGACTTACCTACCAGTAGACTTATGTCACGTTAATAGTACTGACAATAGATGTCTGGAGGACTTACCTACCACTAGACTTATGTCACGTTAATAGTACTGACAATACGAGATGTCTGGGCGACATACCTAACGGTTATTTTTAGGTCACTTCAATAGTGTTGCCGCCGACTCGCCCCGTGCAATGGGCGGCAGGCCGATCTACAACCTACTGTGTGCAGATGACTTAGCCCTGTTATCAGGTACTAATAAAGAACTGCAAAACCTCACCAACAGACTGACAAACAGTTCAAACACATATGGAATGGGGACCAGCATTGAAAAGAGCAAAGTTACGATCAATGGCAGCAGAAAAGTAGAGATGATGATGATGATGATGATGATGATGATGATGATGATGATGATGATGATGATGATGATGATGATGATGATGATGATGATGATGATGATGATGTCCATTTGTAATGCGCAGGTATCCATTAAGAAGAATGCACATTGCGCAGCAAAATAAACAACAGAAAAAAGTAAATAAAATAAATAAATAAAACAAGAGGTAAGTAAAAAAATAAAGACAAAGGTGTTGCTTGGTTGTTAAAGTCTGTCTTAAATAAACAGATCGGTCTTCAGTCTTTTCCGAAACATGGTTGGTGAGGTGATGGTGGACAATGACGATGGCAGAGCATTCCACAGTTTAGGTGCCGCGTTTGTGAAGGCCCTGGCTCCAGTGTCTTCTTGTTTGTGTCTTCCACTGCAGGGAGACAGAAGCGTGACTGGGAGCCAGAGCGCAGACCACGTGACGGCCGGTAAGGAGGAACTACCTCTTGTAAATAGTCAGGAGCAGTTTTAAACATGCAGGACTGTGCAATCGAAACACTTTGTGATCAATGCGCTTGTTGACTGGGAGCCAGTGAAGGCTCTGTAGGATAGGGGTGATGTGCTCAGTGGACCACTTTGCACGGGAGACAATCCTGGCGGCTGTGTTCTGAACTCTTTGGAGTCGATCTAACTGTGTAGCAGGTATACCCCACAATGCACTATTGCAGTAGTCCAATCTCGATATGGTGGTAGCCACATCTACATGAAGGTGGTACAGCTTCATGAGAAAAGCAGCTTCAAATACTTGAAAGCCACCCTCTCCAAGGACGGCAGCTCCCCGTGAGATATACGCAGCTAGACAGGATCTGGCATAGCCATAAGATAAGGTTCACTACCAAGTACAGTACAGGCTGTACAAATCCCTGGTAGTGCCAATCCTGCTCTACGGATGTAACACGTGGACTCTACTCGCCGACACGGAAAGAAGAATCCAGGCATTCGAGAACAAGTGTCTGAGGAGGCTGCTCCGGATCTCATACAAAGAACACAAAACCAACGACTTTGTGCTAAACAAGATTGCCACACTGGTAGGACACCAGTAACCTCTACTATCAACAGTCAAGTGACGTAAGCTGGTCTTCTTTGGTCATGTGACCCGCACGACACCTTGTGGAAGACAATCCTTCAAGGCACCTTGGAGGGTGGCCGACACCGCGGTGGTCAGAGAAAGAACTGACTTACGAACATCAAAGACTGGACTGGTCGTCCTGTACAGGACCTGCTGACTATCGCCCACAATAGACAAGAGTGGCGGCCCCTGTCAGCTGCCGCGTCTATCCACGTGATCCCCCCAACCACTGACTGACTGACTGACTGACTGAGCCTCGTGCTGCCACGTTAATAATCTGGCCAGTGGTTAGTGTCTGTAGGACTTGCCCAACTTCTAAACTCATACCACGTTACTAGTACTGACAGTGAGAGATGACTGGGGGACTTGCCCACCCCTGTCCTCACGTGACACCATCAGGGGCTGTAGTTATGAAACCAGAGAAATTGTTTCCTCAATCAGTGATGATTCTATCCCTGGCTTACAATACCAATGCACCATCATAAGACGCACTGACCAACAGTCTTTACAAAAATACTCACATGTCCACCAAGTACAATCGGAAAACGGGTATTTTATGTGTTTAGCTAATTTTGATGGTTACGTGTCAAGATCATTATAATGATTATGTAATCAGATAATTACAATGGTTATGCGTTCAACAGATTATAATTGTGCGTGTTGACTAATTATGATTATTACGTGATCAAGTGATGGGGCGTGTTCAACAAATAATTATGTATTCAGCTTACTTTGTTCAACAGATGATGATAGGGCGGGGCTAGCTGATTATCACGGTTACTTGTCTATCTAATTATGATGGGATATGATGTTTAACTGATTATGACTGTTACTTGTCTCGCTAATTATGATGGGATATATAATTTTTAACTGAATATGACAGTTACGTGTGTAGCTAATTATGATGGGATATGATGTTCAACTGATTATGGAAATTCAACGCCCGAGATGTCATACCGTAGATACAGCAACTGATATCGCACATAGAGTAACAAACATCTCATTGACTACAACTGACTATGGCAAGATATTGACTACAGATGACTATGGCGCCTGATTGACTACATCTAACTACGGTAAGAGATTTACTACAGATGACTGCAGCTGACTATTGCAAAAGATTCACTACAGCTCACTATGGCAAGAGATAGACTACAGCTGAGTAGGGTTAGAGATTGACTACAGCTGACTACAGCTGACTATGGCAAGAGACTAACTACAGCTGTGGCAAAGCAGCAGGTGAGAGAGACTAGAAGTGCGATCTGGAATCTCCATGAAATTATTATAAAGCACCAACAAGTATCATAAATATACTGAACACATCTCACATAAACTGTCAGACATAGTTTGTTGCTGATGATGTGTTTAAAAGTTCCAATGATGCAGATCATGTCACTACAAGCCGAGAACACCAGGAATGTGTGTATATGTGTATATTTTGATACAAAACATGTCACAAACTGTATCAAATGGAGGCGCTAAAATGTAAAAAAAATCTTTATCGACTTTAAAGAAAGTAGTTCCAGAACTTTAGGACAAAAGAGAAGGCGAGGAAGAAGTGGAGCATCAAGTTCCTACCTTTCAGCTGTCGAATGGTGGAGAATCAAGTCTCATCATCATCTCAGTGCCGTATCCTGCAGGCTGGCCCCCTTCACACCTGCTTTCTACACCAACCGCCGTGTGACACACAAAGCGCCGACCAGCTATCGCAGGGGAGGGGGAGGGGGGGGCAGGCAGCCCCCGCCAACGCCTCCAACCACAGGCGCATGCGCACTAGCCACACCGGCCTCCCAACAGGTTTGTGGAGCGCCCTCTAGCGTCACCCGTCATTTATTTGGGTTTTTTTTTTTTAGACAGTTAACGCACTGTGTGCTGTTTCAATAGAGGTTTGAGTCTCGCAGATCGAACAAAAATGAGTTTAGTTAGATGTTGTCTAACATTATAAGCCCTACAGTAATGGCGCAGATTAATGGACCGTCATGCCACTCTAATGTATCTGTAGAAATCTCTTGGCCTTGCTTCTCTTCCTCACCCTTGACCTTATCACCAACCACTTCGCTTCCATTTTTAGTCATCAATATCACCTCTGTGTGTGTGTGTGTGTGTGTGTGTGTGTGTGTGTGTGTGTGTGTGTGTGTGTGTGTGTGTGTGTGTGCACGCATATACAGTATTGGAGACTGTAAGTGCTGCCGCCTAGAATAGCCCTATAACATATTATTTCTTGGAGACATGATCTCACCTCTGAATAATATTAACGCAGTCTCAGGTCCATTATCATCTGGTCTTAAAACAAGACCCATGTGTTATGCGCTGGACTTGCTCGCCAGGTTTTGCCGTCACGTGGACAGGCGGGAGGTGGTGAGCTGACAGGTGTTGGCAGCCAGGTGCACGTGTATATTGTGAGACAATCGCTGGCAGTCCTCACCTCAGTGAAACCAGGCAACTTGGTGCATTGCTAGTGCATTATTTGTTTTGTGCTCATTACAACAACTTTGTTGTTTCGTTGCAGCAACGTCAACCACACCACCCCCTATCCCACCACCATCGCTATGTCGCACGCACACGGGCAGATCACTCGTCGAACCACACAGATAAGAAGGGGAGATAACATCTCAGCCCTTGAGAAAAGGGACTCATGTTACCTAAACACTATAAGCATCTGATTTACTATTTTGCTTGATTAAAACAATTCTAAGCTGATTAAGTCCCTGACTAAACTCGTAGCCATGTATCGCTGACTTCATCAAATCACGGCATCTTCCTCGCTCCAGTCATCATCAGGATCATCGCCGTCCTCAAAAGTCATCGGTGAAGTCACTATGCACATGTTTTGTGGGAAGAACATTTTTACTACGATCACTTATGTGAGGACACTACCAGACACTCATCGCCATGAGCTGAACTCCTGGGACTCGAACGTTTACCCAGGCGAGGATGTGGCGGCACGCCGCTACTGTTGCCTCGAAATCAGCCGAGGTTGGGGTTTGACTACCCCTGAGGTGATGACGAAATGGGCGCTACTCAAGCTTTAAGGACACTGGACAAGCTTGTCAACCTCTCTCCAGCATACGAACAAGCTTAGCAGGCTTCTCTTATCGTCTGCTTTGCAAATGAATGGATGTTCGTTGACCTGATTAATTGGGATTGGAATGGAGTCGAGATAACCTCCCCTTACATATCTCCTTCCCCTCCTATTACCCCTCCCAGCCTTCCTCTCAAACCACATTATGCAGGCATTCCTACACCTGGTGGACCACTCATGTTGATTTTCTAGTGGTGATACTATAGTCATGTGGGCGAATCATGTGGATGTTGTAGATCTGATTCTTTAGTAGTGTGGACAAACAAATGTTAGATACTTTAGTGGCGTGGGACTGTTAGATACTATAGTGATGATACTATAGTGGTGTGGACAGATGTTAGATACTATAGTGGTCATACTAGAGTGGTGTGGACAAACAGATGTTAGATACTATAGTGGTCCTACTAGAGTGGTGTGGACAAACAGATGTTAGATACTATAGTGGTCATACTAGAGTGGTGTGGACAAACAGATGTTAGATACTATAGTGGTCATACTAGAGTGGTGTGGACAAACAGATGTTAGATACTATAGTGGTCCTACTAGAGTGGTGTGGACAAACAGATGTTAGATACTATAGTGGTCATACTAGAGGGGTGTGGACAAACAGATGTTAGATACTATAGTGGTCATACTAGAGAGGTGTGGACAAACAGATGTTAGATACTATAGTGGTCATACTAGAGAGGTGTGGACAAACAGATGTTAGATACTATAGCGGTCATACTAGAGTGGTGTGGACAAACAGATGTTAGATACTATAGTGGTCATACTAGAGTTGCGTGGACAAAAAGACTGTTAGATACTATAGTGGTGATACTATAGCGGTGTGGACAAACAGACTGTTAGATACCATAGCGCCAATACTATATCGGTATGGACAGTCTGTTAGATACCATAGCACCCATACTATATCGGTATGGACAGTCTGTTAGATACCATAGCACCCATACTATATCGGTGTGGACAGACTGTTAGATACCATAGCGCCCATACTATATCGGTGTGGACAGTCTGTTAGATACTATAGTGGTGTGGACAGAGTCAATACAAGGTCTTTATAGTCACCTATTGGCCCCTAGCTCTGGCTTTTTAGTCCCGGAATTTGAGGCTGCGTTGTGTGTGCGATGTGCGTGAGATGTGTGTGCGATGTGTGTGAGATGTGTGTGCGATGTGTGTGAGATGTGCGTGAGATGTGTGTGAGATGTGCGTGCGATGTGTGTGCGATGTGTGTGCGATGTGCGTGAGATGTGTGTGCGATGTGTGTGAGATGTGTGTGCGATGTGTGTGAGATGTGTGTGAGATGTGCGTGCGATGTGTGTGCGATGTGTGTGAGATGTGTGTGCGATGTGTGTGAGATGTGTGTGAGATGTGTGTGAGATGTGTGTGAGATGTGTGTGCGATGTGTGTGAGATGTGTGTGCGATGTGTGTGAGATGTGTGTGAGATGTGTGTGCGATGTGTGTGAGATGTGTGTGCGATGTGTGTGAGATGTGTGTGAGATGTGGACTATTCAGTTATTTTTGTGCACACGGTGTAAGAGCTCCTCAAACTGCATCAAACTGTCCTCCTGTCGTTAACAGTCTTGTCTGATTGCTAACCCTGAGACAAGGTTTCCGTGTCAGCGAGTGGCTTTGCTTACTTTGCTGGTGTCTTTCTGACGACGTTGGAGTTGTCTAGCTGAAGATGTTGTTGGTGTCTATCTGAACACACTGCTGGTGTCTATTTGGACTTGTCTAGCTGAAGATGTTGTTGGTGTCTATCTGAACACACTGCTAGTGTCTATCTGAAGTTGGTCATTTTGCCTGCTGTGTAGACCTGGTGACGTTGGTGAGTTCATTACTGGAGGTGAAGAGAAAGACAAGGTGGGGGAGACAAGAGTTTCGGGCAGATTATTGCACGCAGACCCCTTTAGAAAGCATTTTGACACAAACCGACACAAAGACAGAAATGTCGATAAGGAGGCTCGCGGCCTGTTAAAGCCACGTGAACACATACTTAAATGACGTCACTAGAGCAAACATTTCGAGGACCCGCATACTTCACCTGCTGGCACTAACCGGCGGATTACGTGTGGAGCAGCGGCACGCCTGAGGTCAAAGGTTGCACGTGAATGCGCTATGTGTTGGGCGGGAAAGTATCCTACCAGAAGCGTGGTAAAGCTTTCCAAAAATAGTCACTTGAAATGGGGCCGCTCGACTACAGTCAGCGCTGGGTGACAAGTTTAGTTCAGTCCCTACACTCGGACGGTGGGTGTGGGGAACCGCCTACACCACGGACTCGGATCTGTCACCGGGACACTTACCAGAAAAAACAATGTCCACCTGGGCACCATCAGCCTCACTCACATCAGTAAACTCGTGTGGAAAAACACAGCGACACTAACACATCAACAGAAAAAATCCTTGCAGGAGAAAGCAGGTACAGCAACACCAACAGGACCTTTCCCGCGTCTTTATAGGGCATTAGTATTAGTGTTATCCTGCTTACAACGTTAGTGTTATCCTGCTTACATCATGAGTGCTCTCTTGATTACAACATTAGTGCTCTCCTGATTACAACATTAGTGTTATCCTGCTTACAACGTTAGTGTTATCCTGCTTACAACGTTAGTGTTATCCTGCTTACATCATGAGTGCTCTCTTGATTACAACATTAGTGCTCTCCTGATTACAACATTAGTGTTATCCTGCTTACAACATTAGTGTTATCCTGCTTACAACGTTAGTGTTATCCTGATTACATCATGAGTGCTCTCTTGATTACAACATTAGTGCTCTCCTGATTACAACATTAGTGTTATCCTGCTTACAACGTTAGTGTTATCCTGCTTACAACGTTAGTGTTATCTTGATTACAACATTAGTGCTCTCCTGATTACAACATTAGTGTTCTGCTTACAACGTTAGTGTTATCTTGATTACAACATTAGTGCTCTCTTGATTACAACATTAGTGCTCTCCTGATTACAACATTAGTTTTATCCTAATTATAACATTCGTGTTATCCTGATAACAGCATTAGGATTATCCTGGTTACAACATTAGTGTTACCCTGGTTACAACATTAGGGCTCTACTGATTACAACATTAGTGTTACCCCGGTTACAACCTTAAGGCTATTCTGATTACCACGTTAGAGTTATCCTGATTACACCAATAATGTTATCTTGATTACAATATTAGTGCTATCCTGATCAAAGCATGCATATGACAGTCGCTAGGTGACTGGTTGATGATGTTCTGTACTCTTCCCTACTTTGTTCATCATCTTCGTGGAAAGAATGATGACAGACGCACTACAGCAACTTGCACAACCGCCGGCGAGTTATGCCGACAAGACAGATGAGTTATCTGGTAAACTAAAGCAAATCGACCATATCGACCTCAGCATGACAAAATAATATCAACATCGTACGATGTGAATATGAAGCCAGAAGACACTCAGCTGATGACCAGCAGTGTTGTCAAGTCGGTGTCATCTTTCCATTTGACAATGATGCTAATGACGACATATATATATATATCCATTCCATAATGAGGCTAATGACGACATATATATCCACTCCATAATGAGGCTAATGACGATATATATATATATATATATATCCACTCCACAATGAGGCTAATGACGACACATCTCTCCACTTTACAATGAGACTAATGCGTTGCCTGCTCATCTCCATCATCTGTAAACACGCGAGACGTGCAGCTGACAGAAGACTTGCAAAACCGAAAACAGTTCTTGAGGAGGAAATGCAATGGGAGGATCCTTTGCACCTCCAACAAACACCACTGGGAGGTACAAAAGAAACTCAAATAAAACTTTCATTCCACAGTGAAAAGATGAAGGGGCGGGGGGTTGATATGGGTCCATCCTGCAATAAAAGGACCGAGAGAAGAAGTGGGCGGATGATGTCAAACAATGGACTGACCTGTCATTCACCTCATCCCATAGAAGGGCTGAAGACCGAGACTCACGTGCACGACCAACACTTCCGCACTCGTCCTGACATCCACGAGTTCTTACGTCCTGAACAAAAGACAAGTATATCTGTCTCTTGGAGACCCTGTCTAATTAAAAATAATTATGAAAAGAAATGTTGGAACACTCCAGCGAAGTAATACACGATAAAAGTAACAGAAGCAATAGGTCGACTCATTTACATCCAAGGGTTACTCTTCTAACGACACAACACTTTTAACTCTGGATAATAGACATTTTCTTTTTGTTCTTAATCAATAGTCAGCCAGACCTGAACAACAATAATAATAATAATAATTCAGCGCCTGCTCACAATGTCGCTGGTGTGAGGCTGTACTCAAGACTCATTGCAGTCCCTTGCGGACTGAAGTTTTCTCACACAGATACATTTTGCCCCTAATATAAAAGTTCTCTAAATCCAAACATAAACATTTTCCGGCTAATATATTACAAAAGCCGCCGCACTGTATGGAGCAAGACGTTGAACTCCTTAGAGACGGTGGACCCCACCCTCTTTTCTCTGTAAGACTGACTCGTGGGTCCAACAATATTCAATCCGTCAAAGTTCGCTCGTTTGACGAGACCTCCAAGAATTGGTTACTCCTCTGGTTGTTTCCTGTGCCTATAACAACATTAGAGAAAGAATTGACCTTTCATCCTCAGTGAACTTTACGTGTGCTGGGGGCTCATTGGTCTTTACAGTCACACGTGGCCTTTGTCTTGAGGCCACGCCCCTGCCACAATGTGTGTGTGTGTATATATATATATGTGTGTGTGTGTGTGTGTGTGTGTGCACGCCGGACATGCATCTACAGTTTGATCTACAACTACAGACTTTGTATTTGCTGCCTGGTCATGTAGATCCCAGCTTATGTAGGATGATGTGTTCTATGGCCAAGAACTATTTGTATTAAGTAAGCAGCTACACCATGAGACTAGTCTCCCACATTACTGTAGCTTCGTCCATCGCCATCACCTGTAGACAGTCATACCTGCTGTGGGCTCAGGTTCTCGCCGTCACCTGCTGCCTGCCTTTTACATAACAGGACTGCCAGAGCTAGCGGTCACACAGATCTTGTGTATAGAGCTAGTGGTCACATATCTTGTGTATAGAGCTAGCGGTCACATATATCTTGTGTATAGAGCTAATGGTCACACATATTGTGTATTGAGCTAGCGGTCACACAGATCTTGTGTATAGAGCTAGTGGTCACATATATATTGTGTATAGAGCTAGTGGTCACACATATCTTGTGTATATAGCTAGTGGTCACATATATCTTGTGTATAGAGCTAGTGGTCACATATATCTTGTGTATAGAGCTAGTGGTCACACATATCTTGTGTATATAGCTAGTGGTCACATATATCTTGTGTATAGAGCTAATGGTCACCTATATCTTGTGTATATAGCTAGTGGTCACATATATCTTGTGTATAGAGCTAATGGTCACCTATATCTTGTGTATATAGCTAGTGGTCACGTATATCTTGTGTATAGAGCTAGTGGTCACGTATATCTTGTGTATAGAGCTAGTGGTCACATATATTTTATGTATAGAGCTAGTGGTCACGTATATCTTGTGTATAGAGCTAGTGGTCACATATATCTTGTGTATAGAGCTAGAGGTCACGTATATCTTGTGTATAGAGCTAGTGGTCACATATATCTTGTGTATAGAGCTAGAGGTCACGTATATCTTGTGTATAGAGCTAGTGGTCACATATATCTTATGTATAGAGCTAGTGGTCATGTATATCTTGTGTATAGAGCTAGTGGTCACGTATATCTTGTATATAGAGCTAGTGGTCACATATATCTTGTGTATAGAGCTAATGGTCACGTATATCTTGTATATAGAGCTAGTGGTCACATATATCTTGTGTATAGAGCTAATGGTCACGTATATCTTGTGTATATAGCTAGTGGTCACATATATCTTGTGTATAGAGCTAGTGGTCACGTATATCTTGTGTATAGAGCTAGTGGTCACATATATTTTATGTATAGAGCTAGTGGTCACGTATATCTTGTGTATAGAGCTAGTGGTCACATATATCTTGTGTATAGAGCTAGTGGTCACATATATCTTATGTATAGAGCTAGTGGTCACATATATCTTGTGTATAGAGCTAGTGGTCACGTATATCTTGTGTATAGAGCTAGTGGTCACGTATATCTTGTGTATAGAGCTAGTGGTCACATATATCTTACGTATAGAGCTAGTGGTCACGTATATCTTGTGTATAGAGCTAGCGGTCACACATATGGTGTCTATAGAGCTAGTGGTCACACATATCTTGCGGATTATACTACATTTTCTGAAATACTTGCATAGTGGAGATGTCACACACTGGGGCGTGTCTCACTGGCATCCACAACTCTCTCTCTCTCCACAATCGTTACGACTGGCGCCATTGAAGAGACTATGACTACTCCCAACATGCTGTTGATTGCCTCCTGTGGTTCAATCCAGAAATTCTTGAACAGAATCTGGCTTTTATGGTGATTGTAAAACTAACCTGATGATCTTACTACAAGAATTCGGCTATGTTTCAATGATTCTAAAACTAACCCATGCAACTGTAAGCACATCCATGTCATTGGTGGGTGGCCTCATAAGCAAATAATAGCGATGTGTTCAATGTGTAAGTTATCATGATCAGCCTGAACAATAGGAAAACACTTGTCCTCGTACGTCCTCCATTCCAGACTTGATGACTGAAGGCCGCTAGCATTTATCGTGTATGTGTGTTCTTTGTGTAAAGCACTTTGAGTTCATCTCAATGGTGGAGAAAGGTGACATAGAAATCATCATCATTATGTGCCGCCTGTTGGATGTTACATTTGCTATGGAGTGTATTCCGGCTTGTGATATGTTTGATATTTGGGCTGCGGACTGTATGTGCACGCTGCCCTTTGACTTGCATGACACGGTCCGCTAAACATCGACATTTTATCGTCACCTCTACAGTCCTCTCTATTTCTCATCATGTGATGACATGTGAGTTGTCACTCTTGTCATCCTCTCTATTTCTGATCATGTGATGACATGTGAGTTGTCACTCTTGTCATCCTCTCTATTTCTGATCATGTGATGACATGTGAGTTTTGCGGTCTGGCTGTAGGTACGCGATGTATGTTTGTAAAACCAATCGTCACCGCAACTCATTCTTTTCACGTGCCATCCACCTGATTAACACTACTGGCCGCCATCTTGTATTAACCTGAGGTGACCTAAGGTCACCAACTGAATCTAATGTTGCTGGGAATGTGTGTGTGTGTGTGTGTGTGCGTGCGTGCGTGCGTGTAGTGTAGTGTATGAGAGAGAAATTATTTCAACATGTATATGTATAAACTCGACAAGCTGTTAGTACGAGTAGTGTGGGAATTGCCCTTGTGGGTTAATAAAGTTGTTAATCTGTTGAGTGCTTATGTCACTGGTGGTCTTACTGTGCCAAGTGCTGTCAAGTCTGGTGATTGCTGATGTCACTGATGTCACTGGCTTTATTCGGGGGAGTGTGTGTGTGTGTGTGTGTGAAGGACACGCGGCGTGCAGACAGGTCACATACAACACTCACTGTCTACACGACGTTCCTCACGTGCTCTTTCACGCAGCAACATACAAAGATCTGTACGTGAGTTCCTAAATCTCTACAATTCTTCGTGGGATCGTGTTTGTCTTCTAAAGATAACCTCACAATTTTAAAATTCCAAATATTTTTCCCACTCTCAACGAATTTCAAATAATTTTACATCAACATATCTCGCAACTAATTAATGTCTACGTAAACCCTGTCAATAACATAAATATTTTCAGTAAATAGATGACAACAAGCAGAGAATATCCTTTCAATGACGTAGATGTCTCTCGACCTTCCAGTCAATCGTCGCTGAACAACTGTTCTTTCTATGTTCACAGCAAACAGTTCTCCAACAGGTTATCAGAATGGGAAATGCATAAGTCCCGAGACGATTTGCTTGTTTTAACTAAAAATGACCAAAACACACTTACTCACTGTCAAAGTCCGGTTAGAATTGAGGCACTCATAGATCTACCCAGCACTACGACGTAATCCACCAGCAGAACACACAACAACTGGGGATCTCAACACATACAGCAATACTCCGCACGCAGACCATCTTTTTCTCCACACGCCCCGTTAACACACTCTCCTAAGCAGACGACCTCTTCTCCCAATCTCCCAGACGACACCTGACGTCATACCTCGTTTTACGTCACGCGTTCTAAACCATACTCCAAACGTACATCCAAGGGCCACTATCCCTGCTGCTTCATACAAACAAGGGGGCTAACTCCATTCTTACCTCGTACTTGCTAAATTTTCTCCCGGTCACGGGTCGATCCGTGATAGTGTGCTGCGAACTGATGCGTGCTGTGTGCTATGTGTGTGCTATGTGTGTGCTATGAGTGCTGTGTGCTGTGTGCTGTGTGAGCTATGTGTGCTATGTGTGCTATGTGTGTGCTATGTGTGCTATGTGCTATGTGTGGGCTATGTGTGCTATGTGTGTGCTATGTGTTATGTGTGTGCTATGTGTGTGCTATGTGTGCTATGTGCTATGTGTGCTGTGTGTGCTATGTGCTATGTGTGCTATGTGCTATGTGTGTGCTATGTGTGCTATATGTGCTATGTGTTGTATGTGCTATGTGTGTGCTATGTGTGTGCTATGTGTGCTGTGTGTGCTATGTGCTATGTGTGTGCTATGTGTGCTATGTGCTATGTGCTATGTGCTATGTGTGCTGTGTGCTTTGTGTGCTGTGTGAGCTATGTGTGCTGTGTGCTATGTTTGCTGTGTGCTATGTGTGTGCTATGTGTGCTGTGTGCTATGTGTGCTGTGTGTGCTATGTGTGCTGTGTGCTATGTGTGTGCTATGTGTGTGCTATGTGTGCTGTGTGTGCTATGTGTGCTGTGTGTGCTATGTGTGCTATGTGTGCTGTGTGCTATGTGGGTGCTATGTGTGCTACGTGTGTGCTATGTGTGCTGTGTGTGTGCTATGTGTTCTATGTGCTATGTGTGTGCTATGTGCTATGTGTGCTATGTGTGCTGTGTGTGCTATATGTGCTATGTGCTATGTGTGTGCTATATGTGCTATGTGCTATGTGTGTGCTGTGTGTGCTATGTGTGCTGTTTGTGCTATATGTGCTATATGCTATGTGTGCTATGTGCTATTTGTGTGCTATTTGTGTGCTATGTGTGCTGTGTGTGCTATGTGTGTGCTATGTGTGTGCCATGTGTGCTATGTGAGCTGTGTTGTGGTTTTTCCTTCCTGTCGTCAGCCTGAGAGTCTTGCTGGGATCTTTATCATCGTCCTCCATAGTCTTTCTTTGCCTGAAGTCTTTGCCCTTCTTTCTCTCCGGCTGGACTCTGTCCAGTCGACTTTGTTTCCAATGTCGCTTCCTCATGTGAAACTCGTCAGCGTGGTGGCAATGAAACCAGTTATCTGTCTACAGTTATCACTGTTCTCAATATTGAGTAATAATAGTAATAATGAAATAACAGACTAACTCGGCTGTCTGATGTACAGTTAACACTTTCCTGACTATTGGGTAGTAATAATAATAATAATAATGAAGTAACAGTCTATCTGTCCTGAGTATTGAGTATTCTATTCTTTGAGATGAAATAACAGACTATCCCCGCTGTAATTCTTTAGCCATAACCTCCAAAGCCAGTGATATCTTGCTGAACAACAATTCTGGTTCCTCTTTTGATCGAACAATCCACAAACTTCGTGTCTTGGTGTTGTCATGTGCTGCCTGCTGTTTGTATGTTTGTGTATGTGTCCGTACAGGACAGACGTTTATATGCACGGCGCATAGAGGGTTAAAATTATGAGCTATAAGCCACACGGTCTGTGTTTGTCTGTTTGAATCTGTAAGACGGTTGGAGCCTCCTATGATCGTTGGGTAGGGCACTATTATGGGTCCTCATTGTTGTTATTTTCATTATTCTTGTATTAAAGCGCCTGACAGAATCTGGCGCTGAGTCACGTTCTCGGACTACCAGTTGTGCTGTAGAGATGAGCAACATGGACTGGCGCTGAGTCACGTCCTCGTACTACCAGTTGTGCTGTAGAGATGAGCAAGATGGACTGGCGCTGAGTCACGTCCTCGTACTACCAGTTGTGCTATAGAGATGAGCAAGATGGACTGGCGCTGAGTCACGTCCTCGTACTACCAGTTGTGTTGTAGGGATGAGCAAGATGGACTGGCGCTGAGTCACGTCCTCGTACTACCAGTTGAGCTATAGAGATGAGCAAGATGGACTGGCGATGAGTCACGTCCTCGTACTACCAGTTGTGCTGTAGAGATGAGCAAGATGGACTGGCGCTGAGTCACGTCCTCGTACTACCAGTTGTGCTGTAGGGATGAGCAACATGGACTGGCGCTGAGTCACGTCCTCGTACTACCGGTTGTGCTATAGAGATGAGCAACATAGACTGGCGCTGTCACGTCCTCGTACTACCAGTTGTGCTGTAGAGATGAGCAAGATGGACTGGCGCTGAGTCACGTTCTCGTACTACCAGTTGTGCTGTAGGGATGAGCAACATGGACTGGCGCTGAGTCACGTCCTCGTACTACCAGTTGTGCTATAGAGATGAGCAACATAGACTGGCGCTGAGTCACGTCCTCGTACTACCAGTTGTGCTGTAGAGATGAGCAAGATGGACTGGCGCTGAGTCACGTTCTCGTACTACCAGTTGTGTTGTAGGGATGAGCAAGATGGACAGCTTGCCAATATTGTGAAGACAAGTTGAGTTCTACAGCAAGTGCCTGACGAGGTTGCTCCGGATCTCGTAGAGAGAAATAAAAGAAATGACTGTACAAAGCACGGTGGCCACACGTGTAGGACCCCAGGAAGCCCTCCTTGTAGAGGGTAAGTGGTTTGACCATGTGACCCGGCACACACCCTGATGTCTTTGGAGGGAGGTCGATATCCAGGTGCTCAGAGGAAGAACTGAGGGAGCGGACTGACTTATGCTCGTGAAGGGGCGGACTGGTCTTTTCGTGTAGGGTCTTCTCGCCATCTCTCGAGACAGGTGTGAACGGCGGGCCTCGTCAGCTGCCGCATCTATCCATGTGCTTCTTCTCGCTTCTCTCTCTCTCTCTTACACACACACACACTCTCTCTCTCTCTTACACACATCCTTTCTCTCTCTCTCTCTCTCGCTCTCTGCCCTTATGCAGACTGAAACAGTTGACTAAAGGAGTGATTCTACTTTCTTGTTTACATTTTGTTTCTGGCTTGTCGCAGACACTGTTGATCCAGTGGGTCACGTCACCACTAATGATGTGTTGATTCACGCAGCCACGTGACCAGTAATACCGTTGGACGAAAGCACAGACAGCAGCCCAACAAACTGGCAAATGACAGGGCTAGCATAGTTACCACTAGGGTATAGGGTTAGTCATTAGCCCTGACAGTGGCTCAGCTATCACTAGGGTATTTTCTACAGGCTTAGTTTTCGACATCTTCAGCGCACCACCAAGGTAGTCACAGCTGCGCCATAGCTTGACTGGCAACAAGGGACTGGGTGCCAACTGTCAACAGGGCCTGTTGTATGACATGTCATTACCTGTCACCAGGGCTTGTTGTATGACATGTCACTACCTGTCACCAAAGACTTGGCGTATGGCATATTACTAGCTGTGATCAAAGACTTGGTGTATGGCATGTCACTAGCTATGATCAGAGGAAAGAGGATCAGTAAGAGCGACCACTTAGGTGGGGAAGTGAAGCCGCGATGACCGGATGTGACCGCGACCACGCCCCCTAGTGGCGACTATCAGTCTTCAGGCGAAGATGCCGGGTGGTGCGCTGCGCCCAGTTGGCACAACTCTGGAACTAAAGGTTTTCGACTGTTCTCTTTTCTGAGCCTATTTATTGAACAAGTCGCATTTATCTTTGATGTTGCCACAGATGCTGCTGCTCAGTAGCTTCACTCGTCTCGTCATTTCCATAGAAGTCAGACTGAGAAGCGGGGGCACAACTGCCGGGGAAGCCATCTGTTGGACCAGCCGGCATCGTATTTGCCTGCGAACTGTGCTCTCTGCTCTGACCATTTTGAACCAAGACAGTGTTCATGAACCCCTTTTTCTTTGGAGATGCAGACGACACCTACTTAGAGGGTGACAGAATAATCTTGAATCTTGAAAGCAACCTGTTACCGTGTTGCCCCTAGTCATTCCCTTCAGCTGTGGAACAAACTAACGTGAAAACAAACGAGCGCCCAACGTGAAAGTAAAAACCCTTCAGCAGAAATGTCGACGATTGCATAAAAGAACAAACTACTGCACAACACCCAGAAATCACAAAGAAGATCCGCTTGTTTCAAGATGTAAAGAAATATCTTCCTGCTGCAACATTTACCATTGTTGCTGTACAAGTAAGGTTGTGTGGCAGGAAGAACAAGGGTCATCCATGGACTTATCAAAGAGACATTCCTGGAACTTGCACTCATTAATACAAACCCACAGGCATACAGAATGCGGAGAAAACTGTTTAACAACTCTAGTAAGAGTGGGTGAGTTGTTGGTTGGGTTTGGGTTGTGTTGGGTTGGTTGAGCTGGTAGGTTGGGTGGTTGGAAATTGCTCTCTCTTAGAGAAGATTTTGTCCTGTGAGAGGAGAGATAAGGGGTGGAGGGGGAGGAAACCGGGGTATCCGGAGAAAACTTGCGGCGACCAGGCCTGTGAACAGATGTCATATACAATGAGTGTCCCGAGACGAGATCTGAACCCAGAGTTTCTCTCTACAGTGGTGACAAGCGAGTGTTTTAACCACTACCCTTCCGAGCGCCCCTAGGTATGGTACGAGGGGGTCACCACAGGCTCTCGGGTTTCAAAACTCCACCAGGAAAACTGAACACAACATGTGATCCTCCCCCGATGTCAACCCTCGTTCAACTCTGTAACTGTCTAATCATTCCGGACAAACGTAAAGTACTATTTCTGTCTACAACTGAAACAGCGCTCATTGCCTTAATCAGTCGGTCAAGGATTTGAACACATAATTCATTGCATAATTCAATACATACTTCATGATCTTGACTAAGCAAGGAATAAGATCCCCTGAAACCCCTCTAACACACACACACACACACACACACTGTCCACATGTCTATTCACTTTGACTAGGGAATGTGACTACCGGTGAGCAGTGAGTTCAGTTCTGTTTACCTGTCGCACGCAAACCATTCAAAGAAAGATCAACACTCGCACCACCCACGCGGCCTTATACACACCCGAAGCAAACAATACCACATGACCACATTAGCCAACGGTCCGTTTCTGACTATGCAACCGACAAGAAGTACTTGTGGGGACAAGAGGTAACTGCTAGAGCAAGAGGTAAGTGAGGGAATAAGAGGTAATTGCTAGAGCAAGAGGTAAGGGAGGGAATAAGAGGTAATTGCTAGAGCAAGAGGTAAGTGAGAGAATAAGAGGTAATTGCTAGAGCAAGAGGTAAGTGCGAGAATAACAGGTAATTGCTAAACCAAGAGGTAAGTAAGAGAATAAGAGGTAATTGCTAGAGCAAGAGGTAAGTGAAAGAATAAGAGGTAATTGCTAGAGCAAGAGGTAAGTGAGAGAATAAGAGGTAATTGCTAGAGCAAGAGGTAAGTGCGAGAATAACAGGTAATTGCTAAACCAAGAGGTAAGTAAGAGAATAAGAGGTAATTGCTAGAGCAAGAGGTAAGTGAGAGAATAACAGGTAATTGCTAGAGCAAGAGGTAAGTGAAAGAATAAGAGGTAATTGCTAGAGCAAGAGGTAAGTTAGGGAATAACAGGTAATTGCTAGAGCAAGAGGTAAGTGAGAGAATAAGAGGTAATTGCTAGAGCAAGAGGTAAGGGAGAGAATAAGAGGTAACTGCTAGAACAAGAGGTAAGGGAGGGAATAAGAGGTAATTGCTAGAGCAAGAGATAAGGGAGGGAATAAGAGGTAATTGCTAGAGCAAGAGGTAAGTGAGAGAATAAGAGGTAATTGCTAGAGCAAGAGGTAAGTGCGAGAATAACAGGTAATTGCTAAACCAAGAGGTAAGTGAGAGAATAAGAGGTAATTGCTAGAGCAAGACGTAAGTGAGGGAATTAGAGGTAATTGCTAGAGCAAGAGGTAAGTGAGGGAATAAGAGGTAAGCAGCAACAGGCAACTGTGGGGACAACAGCTAAGTGGTGAAATGTTAGTGCGACGACAAAAGCTAAACTACGCGATGTTAGTGTCATGACAAGAGCTAAACTACAGGATGTTATGGTTAGGACAAGAGCTAAACTACAGAATGTTAGTGTCATGACAAGAGCTAAACTACAGAATGTTATGGTTAGGACAAGACCTAAACTACAGAATGTTAGTGTCATGACAAGAGCTAAACTACAGGATGTTAGTGTTAGGACAAGAGCTAAACTACAGAATGTTAGTGTCATGACAAGAGCTAAACTACAAGATGTTAGTGTTAGGACAAGAGCTAAACTACACGGTGTTAGTGTCAGGACAAGAGCTAAACTACACGGTGTTAGTGTCAGGACAAGAGCTAAACTACAGAATGTTAGTGTCAGGACAAGAGCTAAACTACAGGATGGTAGTGTCAGGACAAGAGCTAAACTACAGGATGTTAGTGTTAGGACGATCTAAACTAAAGAATGTTAGTGTTAGGACAAGAGCTAAACTACAGGATGTTAGTGTTAGGACAAGAGCTAAACTACAGGATGTTAGTGTTAGGACAAGAGCTAAACTACAGGATGTTAGTGTTAGGACAAGAGCTAAACTATAGGATGTTAGTGTCAGGACAAGAGCTAGCTAACCTACAGGATGTTAGTGTCAGGACAAGAGCTAAACTACAGGATGTTAGTGTCAGGACAAGAGCTAAACTACAGGATGTTAGTGTCAGGACAAGAGCTAAACTACAGGATGTTAGTGTCAGGACAATATGTAAATGTGACAACGACAGGGTATGTCATGGATAGGATTAAGTTAAACGCTTACAATTCTAAATCATCTCCGGCTCCCTTGTGTCTCTCGGTAGTCGAAGTGTAGCCGTGATAAATGGTCGGTAAATATCCGGCTGTGGTAATGTGTCAGTAAATATCCGGCTGTGGTAATGTGTCAGTAAATATCCGGCTGTGGTAATGTGTCAGTAAAGATCCGGCTGTGGTAATGTGTCAGTAAATATCCGGCTGTGATAATGTGTCAGTAAATATCCGGCTGTGGTAATGTGTCAGTAAAGATCCGGCTGTGGTAATGTGTCAGTAAATATCCGGCTGTGATAATGTGTCAGCATGAACGTTGATTTACTGGACTGCTGACGAAATGCCGAGACCAACGCTTAGCCTCTTGCGAAGTTCTGAACCGCTAATTTCGGCTAGCGGGAATCAGTCCAATTTCCGTTTCCGGAGACGCAGCACGATGATGGACGTAGATTCCATCGTCGTGCTGCGTCTCCGGAAACGGAAATCGGACCGAATCGTCTGGCCTATAGCATGAATGAGAGCCGCTCGCCACTCGTCTTGCTCTTTTGATATACCTGGCCACGGAAGGCGAAAAAAACTTACACCAAAACATTTGTAACTTGCACAGTGGCATCCTTCCATGCTGCAGGAGTTACCACTTCCTGGCTGTTTATATTCCTTAACTGCTGCCATTATTGTCATCGTTCGCTACCGGAAGCTGCTTTTTCCGAGCCTCGTTCTCGCGGCTCTCCGACTTAATTGAAAAAAATCGTCTGCTAGCAGTCCAGTAGATCAACGTTCATGGTGTCAGTAAGGATCTGGTCATCTTTGTGTCGCAGTTAGTTTCTGTCTTTTCTTGCCACGTTTAACAAAACAAGTTTGAGCAGTCTACATCTAGGGTCTCATACGACTAATGTACTTATCTACTTACTGTTCAGCAACAATAACATGTGAACATTTCATTGTGTCTGCTCTGCTCTACTGAACAGCTGCCACTAAATGTGACTATTTTGTTTGTCTGCTACTAAGATTTGTCAGAGCTCAACTTGTTTAGGTGAAGGTGGTTGGTACCACTGAGCTACACACTGTACTGACTGACAAGAAGTCTGACAAGTCCTTTTACTGTTGAGTTCAACCGAGACTGAGATGATCTCACTATGTTTCAGTTACATTAGTGATGAGAATGAACGGCTGACATCCTTCACTACAATGAACGCAGTGCACGTGTTTGAGGAATGTGTAAGAAATGTGGAGTGGAGAAAGATATTTGTCTTTCAAAAACAACAACAAACCCTAGTTATGCGTGGTAATTTGAACACACGGTCACACGCCATCCTAATAAAGCAGGTCAAGAAGGCGAGGAGATGAGTGCTGCTCCCTACAATAGTGTGGGACGCCGTGACGGTTGATGACAGTTACCCCCTCCACCACCACCACCACCACCACCACCACCACCACCACCACCACCACCACCGCACTAGCCGGAGCCGCTGTGTAGTGCATGAGCTGCGTGTGTCTGTGATTTGTAACATCAATCATCGCCTCCTTCCTGTGCAGTTATCTGGCGGCGGAACTAAGTGTCAAGACAAGACTTCGACCCTCAAGTGTCTCGTGAAAAAGATGGGTTTGTGCATGTTTCTAAATATTTCTCCTGCTTCCTAGGATTTCTCCTGCTTTGTATTCCAAAATCTTTGACCGAAGGTACTTCAGGATGAGACTTTATTTATAGCACAGGGCAATTAGATACAACTCTAAATGACAGCACAACAACAAAGGGGAAGCGGATGGCCGAGTGGTTAGAGCGCTGGCTTCCGAACCGAGAGCGCGCTGGATCAGTTCCCGATAAGCGCAGCAAACTTCCCCCAGTCGACCCAGCTGACGGGAATGGGTACCTGACTCCATAGAGGGTTGGGGAAGGTAAGGCAGCGAGGGAGAGGAGATTGGCACCACCCTCATGTAAAAGCTGGCCCCGAGAAAAGTGGGGTCTCTAACACCTCACTCCCCAACCACCTGAACAGGTTATGGGATGACCTTTACCTTACCTTACTTACAACAACAAACAACAATACCAAGACACATCATATCTGCTCCACCAAACAGACTCCTACAATCATGCTACAGACTTATGATCTACGTTCATTCCATACACAAGGGGTCAGAAGTCGTACGGCCATTAAAATGAAGGGCAGCAGCATGCAGCCACACAATCGCCGGCTCGATGGAAGTTGATGGAACTCTCCTGGCAGCACCTGCCTGTCATCGTGTAGAATCGTAGACACTTTCAAAAGTATTTAGCTGTTAGAATCTGGAGATCACTCTGGTCTGTCCCTATAACTTTGGTGCAAGCTGCTCTTGTCCTTTACTGATAAACTGATGTAAAAACCGATGAAGGAGAAGTACAGCATACTTGCTACACGCGCTTATAATAATTATAGGTGAACAAATCTCTGGGAGACAGAGAAAGACTGTCGGAATCAGAAAAATGCACAAACAAGCCACATCGCCCTTTAAGCCGCAGGGTTTAAGGCTTGGGGACACAAGTTGCGGATGATGGGACTTGGTGCAGAATTCAAGCGGAAAATAATGTCTTTGATCTTGTTATGTGTATAAATATGTCGACTTGTCTCCGCGTCTGACAAACTTTGACCCGGCGGTCACAACACCCACAGACCCCAGGCTCCTACCCGCGGGTATACGGAGTAAATACTCGGAGTGCTGTCAGTCAGGATGACTAAGGTCTGGGTTCCCAATGTTCTTGGCGCCCGCCTAGTGGCTGAATATCCTGAGACATTCCTGACTCTGGGTTACAAGGCTACACCCGCAGCAATGACAGCGAACATACAGCACCCGTAATATATAGATATAGATATACACACGCATTCTTTTATATTGGCGCATGGAGCTTGCGTACCACCTGTCATACCTTGTGTCGTGTACTGGTAGTGGTACGCGTACCACCTGTCATACCTTGTGTCGTGTACTGGTAGTGGTACGCGTACCACCCGTCATATCTTGTGTCGTGTACTGGTAGTGGTACGCGTACCACCCGTCATATCTTGTGTCGTGTACTGGTAGTGGTACGCGTACCACCCGTCATACCTTGTGTCGTGTACTGGTAGTGGTACGCGTACCACCCGTCATACCTTGTGTCGTGTACTGGTAGTGGTACGCGTACCACCCGTCATACCTTGTGTGTGTCGTGTACCAGTAGGGGCAGGCGTACCACAGTTTGAAAACCGCTGTACTCGGCCTGCCACGTGCGTGTGTCCCCAGGATTAGAAAGGAAGGCGATCAGTATTTTTCCGAAGTTAAAGTGCGACAGAGAATAGCTTCACTCGCAGCCACGGGTGCCTGTGTTCGGGTTTATTTTTTCAAGCTTCTCTCGGACACTCCTGTGCATGATGACATTTACCCAATCCAACGATTTGCGATTCCGGATAATCAGGAAAAAAATGCTGACATAGATTCGTGCGAGTCGGGGCGGATAGAACGGAACCGTTTTGAAACCCTTCTTCAGTGCAAGATGGATAATATACATGTTGAAGGAAAAATATTGACATCATGAAATATCAACAACTAGCTAACTACTGACTAAATCATATACTAAATACCGGTGAACCTAAGACTAAGTCCTAGACTAGTATACGTATTATCGGGTGGGGAGAGTTGAGTTGGAAGGTGGTACTCGGTCAATTCTAATTTTGGAAAGTAGTACTCGTCTGGAAAAGTTAGAAAACCTCTGACGTGTACAGGTGGACTGCTGTCTGTCTGCCGAGACCAACCCTGAGACTCTTGCGAAGTCCTCCGCTGTTAGTCTCGGCGAGCCTTAACTATGAATGTGACTAAACCACAAACGTTGTAGTCCAAAGCCTCGTTCTATAACTTAACTGAAAAAAAAATCGTCTGCAAGTAGTCCAATAATAAAGTCCGTGATTACAATCTTGAAAGACACGGGGGCAACAACCGCGGGGATACGGGCATCGGTAGTCAGGGAGTCTGAGTACGGGACAGACGCAGTCATGGGTAACATTTGGTGGTACAACAGAAACCTTCCCTGTTTCCCTGTTGCTGAAGTCGTTGTTGAAGCCCCTTTCTACACTGGTCCACTCCCTTGCTGCACCATAAATGGTCCTGTGACAGGTGTTAATCCTGGGAAACGTTGATGGGGTCGAATGTTTGTTGTTTGGAACAGAACTGCGGGTGGTAGTGGTCACAGCTAGAGCCCAACTGAAGCGTGACAATTGTGCATCGAACCCCTTGCATGTACCCAAAGCGGAATTCGATGTATCAAGAGACGAGCTGCTCCCTTTATATCAGGAGGACCTACACTAAGCCCTTGTCAAGAAGCAGCTTCTCAACAGAACGAAGACAGAGACTCGAGAATTCTTTTCACCAAAAGCCTTCGATCCTCACCCTATCATCCTCAAACGATTTCATGGGAGGCTTAATCCCATGTTAAGGAAGATTGTAACCACCAGCCACGTGATTGGCACCGTTATCTGCCGGGGATATTTCGAGAAAAGAACAGACACGTGACATCTCCGGTTTCTCGCCGTTAGAACTCGTTTTCAGGCGACTTCCGAGACGACATCTTGACCTTCTCATGACCACATGGACAGAAAAGGATCCACTGGACGAAGACATGAAGCCAGTCTATCAGTACATCTATCATTTGAAAAGGTCCTCCATATCAACATGCTGTGAAAATATTTCAGAGCAAAGCGCTCACAGAGATGGAAGAGCAAGAAACCACCACACTAGCGATTAGCTGCAAGACTAGGAACGACAAGCCCGTTACTTTCTCATGAATTAAATCAGAGGAGTTATGTCCGCAAACAGCCACCAATGCACCAGATGTGCACATCAGCGAACCAGGGGGACATGCAGCCAACATCACACTACTCACCACCGAGACGGATGATGATACGATGACAATACCTGTCCTCCACACCCGACCTGAGCAAGATATAAATAGCATCAAGATGGCTACAGAGTTACTGAATCACAGAGATCTCAGCTAAGAACCATTTTCCAGAAGTACAGAAACATTTTGATGACTTCCCGGACAATTCCAGGGAGATGTCCAACATGAAATACTTCAGCAAACAGTGGAACAGGAACTGACCACCATGCTTCACATGGGACTAATAGCACCATCGTCATATATTAGTCCCCACTAATCTTAGAAAAGAAAGATTGGTCAGTGAAGTTCTGCATTGATTCCAGAACATGATAACTGAATAAGACGCAGAACCCATCCCAGACCCTGAATCAGTCTACAGCAAAGCCAGCGGAGCCCAGTATTTTACTAACATTGATTTAGCCAAAGGATGTTGGCAAATCCACACCAAGGAACACGATCGACCCCAAAAATTGACCTTTCACACTATGAAAGGCTTGTTTCAATGGACACGTATACCATTCGGATTGGTTACCCACCCCGTGACAGTTGCGAGTGCCATGCGCATGCTCAATCTGGAGAAATTTTCAACGCACACATTTTTCGATGACTTACTAATTGGAAGCGAAACATTGGAAGCTAAACCACGTGGTCCACCTGGCAAGAGTGTTGGCAACATTAGCCCAACACCAGCTGACGGCAAGGCCCTCACAAATTCAAACAGGTTTTCGAAGCCTGGAATTTGTAGAACACATAGTCGGCGAGGGGTAGCTAAGTCCCAGTCCCGATAAGTTGAAAAGATTCTTCGACTTTCCAAGTCTGACTCTAAAAGACAGGTCGCCATTGTGATGAGAGACACTGTGAGGGTGAGTTGAAAGACTCATGCACTCAAACACAATGTGTGAGGTATGTGTACCAGCCGATGGGATATAAATGTTCTACTAATTATCAGACGACAAATATACAGCCTGTATGTACTGCAACTTATTGCTGTACTGCATTATCAGCCGCTAAGCTCTACTCCTGCATCCTGCACCACATTGTCATCACGACTAATGTCGCTCACTTGTCAAAGTACAGGGTAGGGAGCTGGGTATTGCTGACACCTTTAAAACCTTCATTTATCTTTCTCAGCATTAGCTAAACACTTGGCAAACATAACCTACAAACATTTTTCTTGTCTGTTTTCAATATTTTGAGAAACATCGTTTCTATTTCCTGACTTTGGAGTGAGAGAAAGCGCTGACCCAGCCAAACATTCCAGTCTTTCAGGCAGCAGATGCACTTTTGGCTGCTTGTGTCTCCAGCAACTGGACACGTGGCGCTTGCCGCTGCACCCTGGACAATGGCACCCGAGTTAGAAAACACTCGCCATGCAGCTCAACGCCCTCTATTGTTTGTTTCACTTTCACGAGGGCAGAAATCAGGTCAAGCTTCTGGCGTCATTAGCGAGAATGGAAGAAAGATGGAGAAATAAAACCAAATTTCGTGGGCCACGTGGAATTGCGCTCGCCAGTCAGGCTTTCTTCAAACAAACTTTACCAAGTGCTCAGACAAAAGGGTCTGGCAATGAGTGCCACCTGTTTCAGCCAATCCAGAAAAAGAACGCCCGCTTCCCCCGGAACTACGTTTCCTGCTGGCGGTGGCCTGATGTCAGGAGAAGCGCGTGTAGCATTCCAACCACGCACCCCGCGTGCAGCCTGCCTGCCACCCGCCTGCATCTCTCCTGCTACCCGTCTGCCCCGCACCAACACCTCCCCCCCCCTAACATTGCCTCCCCTCTTCCTTGTCTGGCTGACGTGACGTGACGTGACCCGACATAACCCGACGTGTGTGCTGCAGCCCTCGTCTTCCCTCTTTCTGATGTTAGACACGTCGGGCGAAGGTCTCTACAAATCTCAAACTCAAGCTATGACACCTCGTATCTTGAGAATGTTGCATATCTATGCACAAAGACTTAAAATAACACATCTAACCACCTCTGTACTCAAACTCTCAACACCTACATTAGCTGGCGAGTATTTAATAATTAGCATCCTGAGACGAGACGAGAGCTGAGCCCAGGACAGCCAACCCTCACTGTATTGGTGACAGGCGCTAATCACTGCGCCACCGGACCGCCTCAAAGTTACATCAGCGGGTGAGTATCTAATCTTAGTATCCTCACACTATAAAAGGTTACATCAGCGGGTGAGTATCTAATTTTAGTATCCTCACACTATAAAAAGTTACACCAGCGGGGAAGTATCTAATTTTAGTATCCTCACACTATAAAAAGTTACATCAGCGGGGAAGTATCTAATTTTAGTATCCTCACACTATAAAAAGTTACATCAGCGCGTGAGTATCTAATTTTAGTATCCTCACACTATAAAAAGTTACACCAGCGGGGAAGTATCTAATTTTAGTATCCTCACACTATAAAAAGTTACATCAGCGGGGAAGTATCTAATTTTAGTATCCTCACACTATAAAAAGTTACATCAGCGCGTGAGTATCTAATTTTAGTATCCTCACACTATAAAAAGTTATACCCGCTGGTGAGTATCTAATTTTAGTATCCTCACACTATAAAATGTTACATCAGCGCGTGAGTATCTAATGTTAGTATCCTCACACTATAAAAAGTTATACCAGCTGGTGAGTATCTAATTTTAGTATCCTCACACTATAGAAAGTTACATCAGCGGGGAAGTATATAATTTTAGTATCCTCACACTATAAAAAGTTACATCAGCTGGTGAGTATCTAATTTTAGTATCCTCACACTATAAAAAGCTACACTAGCGGGGGGGGAGTATCTAATTTTAGCATCCTCACACTATAAAAAGTTATACCAGCGGCAGAAGATCGAAATGGGTACGAGAGACATGAAGAAGGCAGAGACTGACATTGAGCGGGTAGCACAGGGTAGACTCCACACGCACAAATCCTAGGCTCACATTGAGAGACTGGATAGTGCACACCACTCACTGTTTCTTTATACACACCTCTCAAGGTAAGACATCAACCGAGGATGTGATCTCAACACACAGACACCTGGCATGGCCTTAGCCGGGTACCTCCGCCCCTCGGTCGGGTACTTTCAGCTCACTTGCGCGCCTCAGGATGTTAGACATGGAACAAGCATTTCCGGCGCCCAGCCCCATCCCATAATAGAGCGCATGTCCCGAGCGAGGCGCTGCTTATCTCACCAGGTGGCGCGTTCACAAGCTGACGTCACCAACATCAAGGGGAGGCGACTTCCTAGGAAGCGAAGTTGGGGTTGATGACTGTGCTTCAGACAAGGGAGGTGGTGGTGGTGGGGGGGGGGCTGATGTCCGACCCCTGAGGCAGGGGCTGAGAAGAGACAGGCTGTCTACAGGCGGTCTACACACGGTCTACAGACGGTCTATATGTGGTCTGGAAACAATTGGCGCCGCAGCCAAACCTGCCGGCAGCTAAGGGCTCTATTATAAGGTGTTACGGGTGACTGTGTGCTTGAGAATGAGAACACGTGAGAGTCAGTCCTGACAGAATTTACTGTGACAATCCGCATTCTAAGAGAATGAATTTTGTGTGAACAGAAGGTTGCATGAGAATGAGAATCGTTTGAGAGATGTGAGATTAATGGTTTATGAGGATAAATGTTCTTGTCAAAATAATGTTATGTCAGAATGAGGCTGTCGAAATAAGATGAGAATTTGTAAGAACAGGAATTGTGAGAACAGACATCAAGTTCTTTATCAGGCACCAACAAAATTAACTGTCATTTGAGAAGAGAAACATTTTACAGGTATGTGAGATTAAGACTGACGACACACGGAATATGGCCGGGCGTGAACATTAGAGATGTGGAGGGTGGGGAGGTATTTGTGGTCAGTAGTCGGCACAGTAGTCAGCACAGTAGTCAGCAGTCAGTCCAGTACTTAGCACAGTAGTCTAGTCAACACAGTAGTCAGTAGTCATAGCTACCTTTGCTAAAGCTCAGGAAATAGTGCGCAGCTTTCTACCAGTTACTTACCAACACCAACATTAGAAGTTTTCCTATTTAGCTGATAAAAGATTTCGCTGTTCACCTGCCTTGAGTGAGGTGTGTACTCGTGAATCTCAGGTATCGATTAACTGACTCTATATCTCTGGTATCGATTAACTGACTATGTAACACCGTCTCGGAGGTCACGTGACGGTGTAACAGCTGTCCGCGCGAGTCGACTGGCCTGAGGGTGGGAGTGAGAGACACTCGGGGGCAGCTGCACGCCTCACTTAGGAGCAGACTGTGAAGATGGGAGCTGTGTTGAGAGTGTAAACAGTAAGTACTTGAAGAACATCCTATGTTTTCTTGCTCTACATCATTGTCTGGCTGAGTACATTTCTCACCTGTAGTCAGTCCGCTCATCCAGTGTGTATTTAGACTCAACTGCTGTATATTCATTAACATGAAATCGCTCTCTCTCTCTCTCCACGTGTAGCATACAAGCTGGTGGTTTTTAATTATCAAACTAAAGCACTAATTTTTTCACATGCACCTGAAAGCAGACCTAAACTGCAGCTTGTGACAGCTCTATGACTACCCCTACAAGCTAGAGTGTAGGCTCGTGTTAAGGTGTCGGGTCACCTAAACAATACCCGTCCCTGTGAACTTCTTGTATTACAGTGAGAGATCATCGGTGAACTTCTTGTATTAGAGTGAGAGATCATCTGTAAACTTCTTGTATTAGAGTGAGAGATCATCTGTGAATCTCTTGTATTACAGTGAGAGATCATCTAAACAATACCCGTCCCTGTGAACTTCTTGTATTACAGTGAGAGATCATCTGTAAACTTCTTGTATTACAGTGAGAGATCATCTGTAAACTTCTTGTATTACAGTGAGAGATCATCTGTGAACTTCTTGTAGTACAGTGAGAGATCATCTAATTCTAAACAGTACCCGTCACTATGAACTTCTTGTATTACAGTGAGAGATCATCTAAACAGTTCCCATCACTGTGAACCTCATAGAGAGGACGGTCATAGAAACAGTCGCTGTGTCAACCTCTTGTATTAGAGTCAATCTGGCTTTTACTGGGGACTTTATGCTCTAGAGTGGCGATCATCTAATCAATAAGCATGGAAGTGAAGTAATCATTGTAGACTGCAATTACCTCTTAACCATAACCCGAATAAATCATAGTAAACCGTACTTATCGCTTAAGTCTAAACTTGATATGATTATTGTAGACAGCAGTTATTTCTTGTCTAACTGTGTTTTGACCACTTGCTCTGATAACATGATTGGGCCCAAAGACATTTACCCACCTACCGAGCGGCCTACTTCACTCACCTACCTACTTATATACATACATACCCATCCACCTTCCTACTTCACCACACACACACACACACACTGAATACTCCCTGTGATTTATGATGGAGCCCGAACACCTTTTACCTACCTACCTACGTTTTCCACCTACCTACCCATCAAAACTCATCACTCTCCCCTATGTACCTGTCGACCTAAACGCACCTTTCTACCTACCACCCACACACCTACTTACCTATCCACCAAAACCCTTCTCAGTCACAGATCTACCCACCGACAGACCTACATTCTTGCAGAGCCGGCGCTAGGGCAGGACGAGCAGGGCGACCGCCCAAGGCCCCGCACCTGATGGGGGCCCCGCGCTAGCAAGTGCTCCCTCGGGATGAGACAGTCCATAATTTTCTTGAAATTCTAAAAAAAAAATTCCTTACAAAAGGGTTTCTTAGAAAATTCAGGTGACTGATATCCATTTATTAACAGGATTAGCTCTGAGACGGCAAATGATCCAAAGGTGGCGAGTGAAGCTGGTTGCCTTGCAAACTACGAGCTGAGGGAATTGTGAATTTGTGGTTGCCGTCGCTGTGTGGTACGACATCCTGTTTGCCGTCAACACAGTCAGAAAAACCTTGCAGTCGTCAAATATACAACTCGATGTGTCCATTAAACACGTTCAGTCTCTTATAAATGTCTTCATCAAGTATAGAGACAATGGATTTATGTCAGCAATATTCACCGCAAAAGAAACAGCATCAACAATGAACATGGAACCTGTGTTTAAAGAGCGCCGCCTTAGGCGAAGGAAGAGGCGATTTGAATATGAAGTCATGGAGGAACCACAAGAGACACCTGAAGAATGTTTCAGGTTTGGGTATTTCTTGTGGATCGTCGATCAAGCATTGGGATTTCTGAAGAAACGTTTCGAGCAACTAGAGCAGTATGCCGGAATATTTGGCTTCCTGTACAATGTTTCACAACTACACACAATCAGAATGAATGAATTGAGCAAACATTGCAAGGATTTGGAATTTGCTTTGAGAAACGGCAATACCCGGGATTTGCTTCCAAAGGCCCCGCAATTCTATTTGACCAAGGCCCCGCACCCCCCTAGCGCCGGCTCTGATTCTTGGCTTCCTACCATAATCCACCTGTCTGCCTACCCACTCACCCACACACCTACCTTCATCCCCGCCTGAGTCAACCGACTCACCTAGGACACGCTACATCGCTATTAGCTTTAATGCCTCAACCCATCTACCTAGTCAGTCAGTCAGTCAGTCAGTCCCCCGGTCCCCCTCAGTCAGTCAGTCAGTCAGTCCCTTGCCTGGCACCTGTGGTTGGGGGGATCACGTGGATAGACGCGGCAGCTGACAGGGGCCGCCACTCTTGTCTACTGTGGGCGATAGTCAGCAGGTCCTGTACAGGACGACCAGTCCAGTCTTTGATGTTGGTAAGTCAGTTCTTTCTCTGACCACCTCGGTGTCGCCCACCCTCCACGGTGCCTTGAAGGATAGTCTTCCACAAGTGAGGACCTTTGTAGTTTCCTCCCCACCCTGCTTGAGCAGCTCAGCTGGTACATTATCCTCGCCTGGTGACTTTCCTCCCTTCAGACTGTGTACAGCTCTCTCGACCTCTTCCCGTAGGACTGGCAGGTCTGCAGGTTCACTGTCTCTAGTCTGGTTGGTTTGAAAGATGTTGGCGTCGATCTTCAGCTGGTAGTTGTGCAGGTCCTTGCAGTACTCCGTCCATCGGTTAATACAGCAGTGCCGTCTGTGAGAAGGTGACCATTGCTGTCTTCCATGACTGAGGTCTTGTGCTGGTATGTCTGGGTGAGGGTCTTTAGTAGTTTGTGGGCCTTCTTGCTGTCACCTCGTGCTATGTCCAGACACTGGCTATGCTATGTCCAGTTCTCCGTAGCTGCCTTCACACGTCACGTCTTTGTATGTGAAAGCTGCTTTGGGGTTGATTTTCTTTCCGCTCTTCTTTTCTTTCTGTCTAGACCTCGATAGATATCTATTATCACTTGCATACATCCCTTCCTCAACCCACCCACCTTCACCACGCTAGATATCTATTAGTACTTATCTCCATGACTAATTGAGTCTGTGGATTGATCAGGGTATAGACAGAGGGCGCGGCGACAATCAACGGAGCCGCTTGTCACGTGTCCGGCTGATGTCTTCCCCCCCCCCACTGCAAGCGCGCGGATTCTTAATTATAATCTGAATCGTCAACACACTGACACCATCACAGATGGCAGACACCTCCCACTCAACATATCAATTACAAATGTGCTGGCAGGCAAACAGCGAGATCATATCCCACTGGAGCCTTGTCATGTGTAAATATTGCAGCACACAAACTAACGAAAAGACATCAATGATGTTTAGAAACTTGATATAAAAACATCGACTAGTCAGGTGTCTATAATGGTATCACCTGTAATTACACAAGATAATGAGGTGTTTAAAACACACGGACTAACAGTCCTGCAACCTCACACACACACTACTCCTCTCACCTCCCCTCCCTCCACCCACAAACAATCCACGCATAAATACATTTGCACGCAAACTCACGCGCACACACACACACACACACACATGACGCGCCTGCACCCTGACCCCGAGAGGCCGAGACAAACAAGCAGACAAAGAGACAGACAAGCAGACAAAGAGACAAACAAGCAGACAAAGAGACAAACAAGCAGACAAAGAGACAGACAAGCAGACAAAGAGACAAACAAGCAGACAAAGAGACAAACAAGCAGACAAAGAGACAAACAAGCAGACAAAGAGACAGACAAGCAGACAAAGAGACAAACAAGCAGACAAAGAGACAAACAAGCAGACAAAGAGACAAACAAGCAGACAAAGAGACAAACAAGCAGACAAAGAGACAGACAAGCAGACAAAGAGACAAACAAGCAGACAAAGAGACAAACAAGCAGACAAAGAGACAAACAAGCAGACAAAGAGACAAACAAGCAGACAAAGAGACAAACAAGCAGACAAAGAGACAGACAGGGAGTGCGCCAGGTGCTGGTGAGCAACGTCAGCAGCTATTTACCTGCTGAGAATATTACTTGAGCTGACCTTTGACTGCTGCTGTTTAATTAACTGATTGACTGCAGCCTTACAACCCCTCCAGTGCTGGGAGTGGCGCCCATCCCTAAACATCGATCTCCACCAATCACATCATCAGCTGCTGCTGGTCGGTTATGACTTGTCGGGTTGTGTCAAAGGTCAGCACGTTATTAGCTTCACCACAAACCACCCATCTACACATCTACCCGGCTGTTCACCTACCTACACAAGCACCTCCAGAGCCGTCAGAACAATGTTCAGCACAGCCTGACTAGCAGACCGACATCTAGCCCTGGAGTTGTAGTACTTCTATATTTGTATTTAGTCTGGCCCTGGCATTCTATAGTACTATATATATATATATACACACACACAGTCAAGCCCTGGCATTCTATAGTACTATATTTGTACTTAGTCTGGCCCTGGCATTCTATAGTACTATATATATATATACACACAGTCAAGCCCTGGCATTGCTATAGTACTATATATATACACACACAGTCAAGCCCTGGCATTCTATAGTACTATATTTGTACTTAGTCTGGCCCTGGCATTCTATAGTACTATATATATATGTATACACAGTCAAGCCCTGGCATTGCTATAGTACTATATTTGTACTTAGTCTGGCCCTGGCATTCTATAGTACTATATATATATATACACACAGTCAAGCCCTGGCATTGTTATAGTACTATATTTGTACTTAGTCTGGCCCTGGCATTCTATAGTACTATATATATATACACACAGTCAAGCCCTGGCATTGCTATAGTACTATATTTGTACTTAGTCTGGCCCTGGCATTCTATAGTACTATATATATATATACACACAGTCAAGCCCTGGCATTCTATAGTACTATATTTGTACTTAGTCTGGCCCTGGCATTCTATAGTACTATATATATACACACACAGTCAAGCCCTGGCATTGCTATAGTACTATATTTGTACTTAGTCTGGCCCTGGCATTCTATAGTACTATATATATACACACAGTCAAGCCCATTCTTTGCTACTGCCACTACTATATTACTATAGTTTTACACTAATTACCACTAGCAACACCAAGCACTAAGCATTACCATAGTACTAAGCAGTAGCATTACCTGAGTACTAAGTTGTAACATTTATCTGAGTAATACGTACTAACATTACCATAGTAATCAGCAGTAGCATTACCTCAGTACTAAGGACTAAAATTACCTGAGCTCTAAGTACTGACATTACCTGAGTACTAAGTACTAACATTACCATAGTACTCAGCAGTAGCATTACCTGAGCACTAAGTACTAACATTACCATAGTACTCAGCAGTAGCATTACCTGAGCACTAAGTACTAACATTACCATAGTACTCAGCAGTAGCATTACCTTAGTACTAAGTACTAACATTGCCTGAGCACTAAGTACTAACATTACCATTGTACTAAGTATTAGCATGACCTGAGTACTAAGTACTAACATTGCCTGAGTACTAAGTACTAGCATTACCATAGTACTCAGCAGTACCATTACCTGAGTACTAAGTACTAACATTGCCTGAGCACTAAGTACTAACATTACCATTGTACTAAGTATTAGCATGACCTGAGTACAAAGTACTAACATTACCTGTGTACTAAGTACTAGCATTACCATAGTACTCAGCAGTAGCATTACCTGAGCACTAAGTACTAACATTACCATTGTACTCAGCAGTAGCATTACCTGAGTACTAAGTACTAACATTACCTGTGTACTAAGTATTAGCATGACCTGAGTACTAAGTACTAGGATTTCCATAGTACTCAGCAGTAGCATTACCTGAGTACTAAGTACTAACATTACCTGAGCACTAAGTACTAACATTACCATTGTACTAAGTACTAACATTGCCTGAGTACTAAGTACTAGCATTACCATAGTACTCAGCAGTAGCATTACCTGAGCACTAAGTACTAACATTACCATTGTACTCAGCAGTAGGATTACCTGAGTACTAAGTACTAACATTACCTGTGTACTAAGTATTAGCATGACCTGAGTACTAAGTACTAGCATTGCAATAGTACTCAGCAGTAGCATTACCTGAATACTAAGTACTAACATTGCCTGAGCACTAAGTACTAACATTATCATTGTAATAAATACTAACATTGCCTGAGTACTAAGTACTAGCACTACCATAGTACTCAGCAGTAGCATTACCTGAGCACTAAGTACTAACATTACCATTGTACTCAGCAGTAGCATTACCTGAGTACTAAGTACTAACATTACCTGTGTACTAAGTATTAGCATGACCTGAGTACTAAGTACTAGCATTGCCATAGTACTCAGCAGTAGCATTGCCTGAGCACTAATTACTAACATTACCATTGTACTAAATACTAACATTGCCTGAGTACTAAGTAATAGCACTACCATAGTACTCAGCAGTAGCATTACCTGAGCACTAAGTACTAACATTACCATTGTACTCAGCAGTAGCATTACCTGAGTACTAAGTACTAACATTACCTGTGTACTAAGTATTAGCATGACCTGAGTACTAAGTACTAGCATTACCATAGTACTCTGCAGTAAACTTGCGATGCTAAAGACCATTTACAACTGCGTTTATGCTGTGACTAAAGAGTTACAATGATATTAATAAACAATAAATAGTGACGATGATATGATCAACAATCATTGGCTTTCATTCAATAAATACAACACTAGGTGTAGGAGTTAACTTAAGGAAACATCAGGAAGTGGACTACTGTGTTCATCATTACACAAGCAGGTCACCAAGTGTGTTTTAAATAGTGACGTATGTGTCGTGTTATCATGTATGAGTCGTGTTATCATGTATGAGTCGTGTTAACATGTATGAGTCGTGTTAACATGTATGAGTCGTGTTAACATACAAACAGTGGTAGTGCATGAGTTTTAACACGGAAGTCGTGTTTTCATACACAAATAGTCATGTGCAATGTTTTCAACGCTCGACCTGACGTATAAATCGTAGTTTAAGAAGAAACTGGCTGTAGTCATGACAACGTAGCTCTATCCAGTTATTTAAATGATAGCATCTTTCAGTTGACATGATCGTTTACGAGCGTCGTGTACAGAAGATTAGTGTGAGATTAGCTCAGCGCACCTGGCGAGGAGGGCGAGACGGATGCTGCACGTGGACGCGACTAGGTGAGACTTACAAATGTCATGTGTCGTAGGCGGAGATTGGTGATAATTCCTCCAGCCTGACTGGCCGTACCACCAAGGTATATACTAACTACAGCAATATACTACATGTAGCTCCGTGTCCGCCACCTCGCCCACCTCTCGTTCGTTTCTTCATCATCACATTGCTGACGACACGGGGCATCGTTTGTCTCCCCAGACCTCCGTTCTCAGCTCTGTGCTCATGCGTCTAAGAAAGAGAGAGAGAGACACGTGTGACTTGTGGTGTGTCACATGGAGTTATGGTAGTCACATGGAGTTATGGTGTTTCACATGGAGTTATGGTAGTCACATGGAGTTATGGTAGTCACAAAACAAGTGGACTTCACACGGGGAGTCCGCTGAAGTCACAGTGACCTGGGCAAACAGACAACTGGCCCTGAAAGTTATACCTGAACGTAATAGAGTAGCATTAACTACCCACACACTACACTAGAGTAGCTTTAACTACCCACACACTGCACTAGAGTAGCTTTAACTACCCACACACTACACTAGAGTAGCATTAACTACCCACACACTACACTAGAGTAGCATTAACTACCCACACACTGCACTAGAGTAGAATTAACTACCCACAAACTACACTAGAGTAGCATTAACTACCCACACACTGCACTAGAGTAGCTTTAACTACCCACACACTGCACTAGAGTAGCTTTAACTACCCACACACTGCACTAGAGTAGCTTTAACTACCCACACACTACACTAGAGTAGCATTAACTACCCACACACTGTACTAGAGTAGCATTAACTACCCACACACTGTACTAGAGTAGTATTAACTACCCACACACTACACTAGAGTAGCATTAACTACCCACACACTGCACTAGAGTAGTATTAACTACCCACACACTGCACTAGAGTAGCTTTAACTACACACACACTACACTAGAGTAGCATTAACTACCCACACACTGCACTAGAGTAGCTTTAACTACCCACACACTACACGAGAGTAGCATTAACTACCCACACACTGCACTAGAGTAGCTTTAACTACCCACACACTGCACTAGAGTAGCTTTAACTACCCACACACTACACTAGAGTAGCATTAACTACCCACACACTGCACTAGAGTAGCATTAACTCCCCACACACTGAACTAGAGTAGCATTAACTACCCACACACTGCACTAGAGTAGTATTAACTACCCACACACTACACTAGAGTAGTATTAACTACCCACACACTACACTAGAGTAGCATTAACTACCCACACACTGCACTAGAGTAGCATTAACTACCCACACACTGCACTAGAGTAGTATTAACTACCCACACACTGTACTAGAGTAGCATTAACTACCCACACACTGCACTAGAGTAGCATTAACTACCCACACACTGCACTAGAGTAGCATTAACTACCCACACACTACACTAGAGTAGCATTAACTACCAACACACTGTACTAGAGTAGCATTATGTTAACTTAGCATTAACTACCCACACACTGAACTAGAGTAGCATGAACTACCCACACACTGCACTAGAGTAGTATTAACTACCCACACACTACACTAGAGTAGTATTAACTACCCACACACTACACTAGAGTAGCATTAACTACCCACACACTGAACTAGAGTAGCATTAACTACCCACACACTGTACTAGAGTAGCATTATGTTAACTTAGCATTAACTACCCACACACTACACTAGAGTAGTATTAACTACCCACACACTACACTAGAGTAGCGTTAACTACCCACACACTGAACTAGAGTAGCATTAACTACCCACACACTGTACTAGAGTAGCATTATGTTAACTTAGCATTAACTACCCACACACTACACTAGAGTAGTATTAACTACCCACACACTACACTAGAGTAGCATTAACTACCCACACACTGAACTAGAGTAGCATTAACTACCCACACACTGTACTAGAGTAGCATTATGTTAACTTAGCATTAACTACCCACACACTACACTAGAGTAGTATTAACTACCCACACACTACACTAGAGTAGCGTTAACTACCCACACACTGAACTAGAGTAGCATTAACTACCCACACACTGTACTAGAGTAGCATTATGTTATCTTAGCATTAACTACCCACACACTACACTAGAGTAGTATTAACTACCCACACACTACACTAGAGTAGCATTAACTACCCACACACTGCACTAGAGTAGCATTAACTAACCACACACTGCACTAGAGTAGTATTAACTACCCACACACTGTACTAGAGTAGCATTAACTACCCACACACTGCACTAGAGTAGCATTAACTACCCACACACTGCACTAGAGTAGCATTAACTACCCACACACTACACTAGAGTAGCATTAACTACCCACACACTGTACTAGAGTAGCATTATGTTAACTTAGCATTAACTACCCACACACTGAACTAGAGTAGTATTAACTACCCACACACTACACTAGAGTAGTATTAACTACCCACACACTGTACTAGAGTAGTATTAACTACCCACACACTACACTAGAGTAGTATTAACTACCCACACACTACACTAGAGTAGCATTAACTACCCACACACTGCACTAGAGTAGCATTAACTACCCACACACTACACTAGAGTAGCGTTAACTACCCACACACTACACTAGAGTAGCATTAACTACCCACACACTACACTAGAGTAGCGTTAACTACCCACACACTACACTAGAGTAGCGTTAACTACCCACACACTGCACTAGAGTAGTATTAACTACCCACACACTGCACTAGAGTAGCATTAACTACCCACACACTACACTAGAGTAGCATTAACTACCCACACACTGCACTAGAGTAGCTTTAACTACCCACACACTGCACTAGAGTAGCTTTAACTACCCACACACTACACTAGAGTAGCATTAACTACCCACACATTGCACTAGAGTAGCATTAACTACCCACACACTGAACTAGAGTAGCATTAACTACCCACTTACTACACTAGAGTAGTATTAACTACCCACACACTACACTAGAGTAGCATTAACTACCCACACACTGCACTAGAGTAGCATTAACTACCCACACACTGCACTAGAGTAGTATTAACTACCCACACACTGTACTAGAGTAGCATTAACTACCCACACACTGCACTAGAGTAGCATTAACTACCCACACACTGCACTAGAGTAGCATTAACTACCCACACACTACACTAGAGTAGCATTAACTACCCACACACTGCACTAGAGTAGCATTAACTACCCACACACTGTACTAGAGTAGCATTATGTTAACTTAGCATTAACTACCCACACACTGAACTAGAGTAGCATTACCTACCCACACACTACACTAGAGTAGTATTAACTACCCACACACTACACTAGAGTAGCATTAACTACCCACACACTGCACTAGAGTAGCATTAACTACCCACACACTGCACTAGAGTAGTATTAACTACCCACACACTGCACTAGAGTAGCATTAACTACCCACACACTGCACTAGAGTAGCATTAACTACCCACACACTACACTAGAGTAGCATTAACTACCCACACACTGTACTAGAGTAGCATTATGTTATCTTAGCATTAACTACCCACACACTGAACTAGAGTAGTATTAACTACCCACACACTACACTAGAGTAGTATTAACTACCCACACACTGTACTAGAGTAGTATTAACTACCCACACACTACACTAGAGTAGCATTAACTACCCACACACTACACTAGAGTAGCATTAACTACCCACACACTGCACTAGAGTAGCATTAACTACCCACACACTACACTAGAGTAGCGTTAACTACCCACACACTACACTAGAGTAGCATTAACTACCCACACACTACACTAGAGTAGCGTTAACTACCCACACACTACACTAGAGTAGCGTTAACTACCCACACACTGCACTAGAGTAGCATTAACTACCCACACACTACACTAGAGTAGCGTTAACTACCCACACACTACACTAGAGTAGCGTTAACTACCCACACACTGCACAGAGAAATATTTGCTGCCCTACAAGTCATCTGCAATAACAGTTTCTGGCCATGTACAGCAGAACTGTAATAACGGGAACTACTTCAGCGAGCAAATCTAAAATAACATTTACTGACCGCACAGAACAGAGTTGATGTTCATTTACTGACCCCACAGAACAGAGCTAATGTTCATTTACTGACCCCACAGAACAGAGTTGATGTTCATTTACTGACCCCGCAGAACAGAGCTAATGTTCATTTACTGACCTCATAGAACAGAGTTGATGTTCATTTATTGACCCCACAGAACAGAGCTAATGTTCATTTACTGACCCCGCAGAACAGAGTTGATGTTCATTTACTGACCCCACAGAACAGAGTTGATGTTCATTTACTGACCGCACAGAACAGAGTTGATGTTCATTTACTGACCCCACAGAACAGAGCTAATGTTCATTTACTGACCCCACAGAACAGAGTTGATGTTCATTTACTGACCCCGCAGAACAGAGCTAATGTTCATTTACTGACCTCATAGAACAGAGTTGATGTTCATTTATTGACCCCACAGAACAGAGCTAATGTTCATTTACTGACCCCGCAGAACAGAGTTGATGTTCATTTACTGACCCCACAGAACAGAGTTGATGTTCATTTACTGACCCCGCAGAACAGAGCTAATGTTCATTTACTGACCCCGCAGAACAGAGTTGATGTTCATTTACTGACCCCGCAGAACAGAGCTAATGTTCATTTACTGACCTCATAGAACAGAGTTGATGTTCATTTACTGACCGCACATAACAGAGCTAATGTTCATTTACTGACCGCACAGAACAGAGCTACTGTTCATTTACTGACCCCACAGAACAGAGCTGATGTTCATTTACTGACCCCACAAGCAGAATTGGACAAATATTTACTGCCCCACACAGCAGATGTGAAATAGTTTCTGACCACACAGAGCAGAACTGATAACCCCCCCCCAACCCCCAACATCCTCCACAACTGTTATTTAACGCCTACAAGAGTCCAGCGAATGATAAATTGACAGACTGATGGATGAATAGATGGACAGACTGACTGGCCGCTGATACTGTCACTGTCAATACTCCCTCTCCATCACTTAAACCTGTGCCTGCATGCACTTGGAGTATGTAAATATTACTTTCGGACTCCCTGCACCATGTGATGGCAAGAACAGAGTACACACACACACACACACACACACACACACACACACACACACACACACACACACACATCTCTGTCTCACCCAGTGATGGCAAGAACAGAGAACACACATACACCTCTCTGTCTCACCCAGTGATGATAAGCACAGAGTAAATACATTATATAACGCATCACTAAGACTGGGCCTAAATGTTAATCTAAACAAGAGTAATATTGTTGTTTTTAGAAAAGGGGGATTTTTAGCAGCGAGCGAAAGGTGGCTCTATGGAGGTATGCAAATAAATGAGGTAAATACATATAAATATTTAGGCCTTTACTTCTCCTCAAGATTAAGTTTTTCTCGTGCATCTGAAGACCTAACTGCTAAGGCCAAGAAAGCAGTATTCTGCATCATTAATACATTATACAAGATAGGAAACCATTCTGTAAATGTTTTTACCAGACTATTTGATATGCAAGTTAAACCAATCTTACGTTATGCAGCCGAAGTTTGGGGCCTTCATGGAAGTGTCTGTATAGAAATTGAAAAGGTTCACACATATGCTATGAAAAGATTTTTGGGTGTGGGTATACTCACCCCTAACATGATGATATACGGTGATTTTGGCAGATATCCACTTTTCGTTAGCATATACATAAGCTGTGTCAGATACTGGATAAAATTAACAAGGATGGAGCAACAAAGACTTCCATGGAGAGCTTACAAAATGTTAGAACGATTAGACAATAATGGAAAACAAAACTGGATATCTGAGATCAGGTTACTTCTATTTAGGTATGGTTTTGGACATGTTTGGCTAAATCAAGGAGTGGAATCAGTAAGCAATTTTATAAAATGTTTTAAACAAAGATTGATTGATTGTCACTGGCAAGAATGGGATTTTATAATCAATAGCAGTGAAAGGTTTAGCTTCTATAAATCAATTAAATCTGTGACGCACAGAGAAATGTATTTGAGTTTAGATGTTAATAGATTCACCAGAAATGCATTAGTAAAATTCCGATTTGGTATTACAAATATAATGACACATACTTTAAGATATTCTGACAATAATATAAGTAAAATATGCCTCATGTGTCAAATTGATGAAGAGGATGAGTTCCATTTTATATTATGCTGTCCATGCCTAAGAGATTTGAGAACAAATTTTATTCCGGAATTGTACTACACCATGCCAAATAATTCCAAACTACAAAATCTTATGACAACAAAAAACGAAACACTACTGTACAATCTTGCCAAGTTTTTATATTTAGCTACAAAGAAAAGAGATGCTGTTATATACTAATGTCATTTTGCATTTATTATGTACTATATTTCTTCCCTGAATCATGTTGTATGACAATCTTTTTGAATGGGCCCAAAGGCCTAACAAATAAAATATTCGTATTCGTATTCGATAAGCACAGAGTACACACACCTCTCTGTCTCACCCAGTGATGGCAAGAACAGAGTACACACACCTCTCTGTCTCACCCAGTGATGATAAGAGCAGAGTACACACACCTCTCTGTCTCACCCAGTGATGATACGAGCAGAGTACACACACCTATCTGTCTCACCCAGTGATGATAAGAGCAGAGTACACACACCTCTCTGTCTCACCCAGTGATGATAAGAGCAGAGTACACACACCTCTCTGTCTCACCCAGTGATGATAAGAACAGAGTCCACACACCTCTCTGTCTCACCCAGTGATGATAAGAACAGAGTACACACACCTCTCTGTCTCAACCAGTGATGATAAGAGCAGAGTACACACACCTCTCTGTCTCACCCAGTGATGATAAGAACAGAGTACACACACCTCTCTGTCTCACCCAGTGATGATAAGAGAAGAGTACACACATCTCTCTGTCTCACCCAGTGATGATAAGAACAGAGTACACACACCTCTCTGTCTCACCCAGTGATGATAAGAGCAGAGTACACACACCGCTCTGTCTCACCCAGTGATGATAAGAACAGAGTACACACACCTCTCTGTCTCACCCAGTGATGATAAGAAAAGAGTACACACACCTCTCTGTCTCACCCAGTGATGATAAGAGCAGAGTACACACACCTCTCTGTCTCACCCAGTGATGATAAGAACAGAGTACACACACCTCTCTGTCTCACCCAGTGATGATAAGAACAGAGTACACACACCTCTCTGTCTGTGTCTAAGCCGGGTGTAAGTTTCCTGTACACCTATGTCTGTGTCAGCTCACAGGTAAAAACCTCTGTGTGTATTCACACATCAGTAAGTACCCAAGTCTCTGTGTGTATTCACACATCAGTAAGTACCCAAGTCTCTGTGTGTATTCACACATCAGTAAGTACCCAAGTCTCTGTGTGTATTCACACATCAGTAAGTACCCAAGTCTCTGTGTGTATTCACACAGCAGTAAGTACCCAAGTCTCTGTATTCACACATCAGTAAGTACCCAAGTCTCTGTGTGTATTCACACATCAGTAAGTACCCAAGTCTCTGTCTGTGTGTATTCACACATCAGTAAGTACCCAAGTCTCTGTATTCACACATCAGTAAGTACCCAAGTCTCTGTGTGTATTCACACATCAGTAAGTACCCAAGTCTCTGTGTGTATTCACACATCAGTAAGTACCCAAGTCTCTGTCTGTATTCACACATCAGTAAGTACCCAAGTCTCTGTATTCACACATCAGTAAGTACCCAAGTCTCTGTGTGTATTCACACATCAGTAAGTACCCAAGTCTCTGTCTGTATTCACACATCAGTAAGTACCCAAGTCTCTGTATTCACACATCAGTAAGTACCCAAGTCTCTGTGTGTATTCACACATCAGTAAGTACCCAAGTCTCTGTCTGTGTGTATTCACACATCAGTAAGTACCCAAGTCTCTGTGTGTATTCACACATCAGTAAGTACCCAAGTCTCTGTATTCACACATCAGTAAGTACCCAGGTCTCTGTATTCACACATCAGTAAGTACCCAAGTCTCTGTGTGTATTCGCACATCAGTAAGTACCCAAGTCTCTGTATTCACACATAAGTAAGTACCCAAGTCTCTGTATTCACACATCAGTAAGTACCCAAGTCTCTGTGTGTATTCACACATCAGTAAGTACCCAAGTCTCTGTGTGTATTCGCACATCAGTAAGTACCCAAGTCTCTGTATTCACACATCAGTAAGTACCCAAGTCTCTGTGTGTATTCACACTTCAGTAAGTACCCAAGTCTCTGTCTGTGTGTATTCACACATCAGTAAGTACCCAAGTCTCTGTGTGTATTCACACATCAGTAAGTACCCAAGTCTCTGTGTGTATTCACACATCAGTAAGTACCCAAGTCTCTGTGTGTATTCACACATCAGTAAGTACCCAAGTCTCTGTGTGTATTCACACAGCAGTAAGTACCCAAGTCTCTGTGTGTATTCACACATCAGTAAGTACCCAAGTCTCTGTCTGTGTGTCTTCACACATCAGTAAGTACCCAAGTCTCTGTGTGTATTCACACATCAGTAGGTACCCAAGTCTCTGTCTGTGTGTATTCACACATCAGTAAGTACCCAAGTCTCTGTGTGTATTCACACATCAGTAAGTACCCAAGTCTCTGTCTGTGTGTATTCACACATCAGTAAGTACCCAAGTCTCTGTCTGTGTGTATTCACACATCAGTAAGTACCCAAGTCTCTGTGTGTATTCACATATCAGTAAGTACCCAAGCCTCTGTGTGTAGTCACACATCAGTAAGTACCCAAGTCTCTGTGTGTATTCACACATCAGTAAGTACCCAAGTCTCTGTCTGTGTGTATTCACACATCAGTAAGTACCCAAGTCTCTGTCTGTGTGTATTCACACATCAGTAAGTACCCAAGTCTCTGTCTGTGTGTATTCACACATCAGTAAGTACCCAAGTCTCTGTCTGTGTGTATTCACACATTAGTAAGTACCCAAGTCTCTGTATTCACACATCAGTAAGTACCCAAGTCTCTGTCTGTGTGTATTCACACATCAGTAAGTACCCAAGTCTCTGTCTGTGTGTATTCACACATCAGTAAGTAACCAAGTCTCTGTCTGTGTGTATTCACACATCAGTAAGTACCCAAGTCTCTGTCTGTGTGTATTCACACATCAGTAAGTACCCAAGTCTCTGTCTGTGTGTATTCACACATCAGTAAGTACCCAAGTCTCTGTCTGTGTATTCACACATCAGTAAGTACCCAAGTCTCTGTGTGTATTCACACATCAGTAAGTACCCAAGTCTCTGTGTGTATTCACACATCAGTAAGTACCCAAGTCTCTGTCTGTGTGTATTCACACATCAGTAAGTACCCAAGTCTCTGTGTGTATTCACACATCAGTAAGTACCCAAGTCTCTGTCTGTGTGTATTCACACATCAGTAAGTACCCAAGTCTCTGTCTGTGTGTATTAACACATCAGAAAGTACCTAAGTCTCTGTGTGTATTCACATATCAGTAAGTACCCAAGTCTCTGTCTGTGTGTATTCACACATCAGTAAGTACCCAAGTCTCTGTCTGTGTGTCTTCACACATCGGTAAGTACCCAAGTCTCTGTGTGTATCCACACATCAGTAAGTACCCAAGTCTCTGTCTGTGTGTATTCACACACCAGTTAGTACCCAAGTCTCTGTCTGTGTGTATTCACATATCAGTAAGTACCCAAGTCTCTGTGTGTATTCACACATCAGTAAGTACCAAAGTCTCTGTCTGTGTGTATTCACACATCAGTAAGTACCAAAGTCTCTGTCTGTATTCACACATCAGTAAGTACCCAAGTCTCTGTGTGTATTCACACATCAGTAAGTACCCAAGTCTCTGTGTGTATTCACACATCAGTAAGTACCCAAGTCTCTGTCTGTGTGTATTCACACATCAGTAAGTACCCAAGTCTCTGTCTGTGTGTATTCACACATCAGTAAGTACCCAAGTCTCTGTGTGTATTCACACATCAGTAAGTACCCAAGTCTCTGTCTGTGTGTATTCACACATCAGTAAGTACCCAAGTCTCTGTCTGTGTGTATTCACACATCAGTAAGTACCCAAGTCTCTGTCTGTGTGTATCCACACATCAGTAAGTACCCAAGTCTCTGTATTCACACATCAGTAAGTACCCAAGTCTGTGTGTATTTACACATCAGTAAGTACCCAAGTCTCTGTATTCACACATCAGTAAGTACCCAAGTCTCTGTGTGTATTCACACATCAGTAAGTACCCAAGTCTCTGTGTGTATTCACACATCAGTAAGTACCCAAGTCTCTGTGTGTATTCACACCTCAGTAAATGTCCGGCACACACACACACACATCACACACAGACACACACAGGCGCGCACCCACTCTCTCTCTCACACACACACACACACACATCACACACAGACACACACAGGCGCGCACCCGCTCTCTCTTTCTCTCTCTCACACACACTCTCTCTCACACACACACACACACATTACGCCTCAACACAAATGCTGTGCACAACAGTTGACAAGACATCACAAGGTTTCACGTGAACTTAGAGCGAGCAATCGTATTATTCACCAGACATGCGCAGACAAAATGACTGAACGTGCATGAACAGCCCATATTTTCATTTTCTAAAATCCTCTTCATTCAGAAGAGGCCATCATCATCTTCATCGAGTTTTCTTTTCCAAAAGGATTCCAGAAAATGGCTGCAGCACCCGCCAACTCCTGGTCTGATCGCCAGCGACTGGTCCCCGAGAGAGAGCAGAGGTCGTCGAGTGAGGATGGAGGAGACTGGGTAGTGGGCGTGGTCAGTCATCTGGCCATGGGGCTCGCGCTGCTGGGTCTGGCTTTCGCGGCCTTTGGTTTTTTGTACCCACGTGACCTGAAGCGCGATGCTGGCGCCACTGCGCGCGAGAACGAGTCTGCAGACGAGGCCTACATGAAGCTGTCCACCGCCCTGGACGCCGTTATCATCACGGGTACCTGCTCTCGCCTCTTACCCTCTTAGCCTGGTACCTTAGAGATGATATATAGTGTCCTTTTCCATCATCATCATCATCATCATCATCATCATCATCATCATGTACCTCCTGTTCTCGCCTGTTACGTGTCTCCATTAGAGCGCTGATATTTAGGTGGTGTTCTGTACATTATCCCGGGTACTTGTCCTCTTTTGACCGCCTCCTCCATCAGTGTTGGGATATTTTGAGGCCGAGGACGTGTCCTCCTCGTTTCCTCCTCTCCTAGTCGCATACTTGGTGTTTGTATTGACTGTAGTCACCCTAACCCTGACCTTTCTCCATCAGCACACAGTGACTAGACCACTGACTAACTACTGACTAGCTTCACTGATTAGTCCCTTTGTTGTTGTCTTTGCTCTTTACTATGCTCAGTGACTAGTCCACTGACTAACTACCGACTAGCTTCACTGATTAGTCCCTTTGTTGTTGTCTTTGCTCTTTACTATGCTCAGTGACTAGTCTCTGTGTTAGCCTGCTCAGTAAGTAGTCTCTCTGTTCCTGTCTTGCTCAATGAGTAGTCCTGTTACTGTCTATGCCGTGAGTAGTCTGTTACTATTCTGCTCAGTGAGTAGTCCTGCTGTTACTGTCTATGCCGTGAGTAGTCTGTTACTATTCTGCTCAGTGAGTAGTCCTACTGTTACCGTCTATGCCGTGAGTAGTCTGTTACTATTCTGCTCAATGAGTAGTCCTTCTGTTACTGTCTATGCCGTGAGTAGTCTGTTGCAATTCTTCTCAATGAGTAGTCCCTCTGTTACTGTCTATGCTCGGCGTGTAGTCCCTCTGCTACTGTCTATGCTGTGAGTAGTCTGTTATTATTCTGCTCAGTGAGTAGTCCCTCTGTTGCTGTCTATGCTCGATAAATAGTCTATTACCATTCTGCTCAATAAGTAATCCCTTTTTAATTGTTACTGTCTTTGCTCAGTGAGTAGTCTCTCTGTTACTGTTTATACTTAGTGAGTAGTCTGTTACTGTCTTTGCTCAGTGAGTAGTCCCACTGCTAGTATGCTCAGTGTGTAGTTCCTGTCACTGAGGTCAATAGTTCGTTCAGCTGCTATCTAAACTCAGTTAGTAGTTCCACTACTATTGTTTAAGCTCAGTTGTTAGTCCCACTGCCATCAACAAAGCTCAGTGGCTAGTCCCCATGCCAGTCTGCTGAGGAAATGGGCAGTGAGCAAAACGTGTGTGTGTGTGTGTGTGTGTGTGTGTGTGTGTGTGTGTGAGAGAGAGAGAATGTCAGAGATGAGCTTGTGTGTGTAGCAGAGTGTGCTTGTGTAGGAGACTGTGTTTAGCCTTTTATTGAGTGAGTGCGTGATTTAGTGAGTGTGTGTCTGTCTGTGCATCTGTGTATGATTTAGTGTGTGCATGTCTGTCTGTGCATCTGTGCGTGATTTAGTGAGTATATGTCTGTCTGTGCATCTGTGCGTGATTTAGTGAGTATATGTCTGTCTGTGCATCTGTGTGTGATTTAGTGCGTGTTTGTCTGTGTGATTTAGTGAGTGCGCGTTTGTGTGTCTGTGTGATTAAGTGAGTGTGTATTTGTGTTTGCACACACACACACACACACACACACATCTCTATCAATGAAGGAAATCGTTGTACATGAATACCAAGGCTATTTAGTTGTTACTGACTTTATTGTGTCAGTGCGAGTGTTGTTGACACACCTGTTGATGTCGACTGTCCACAGGTATGATCATGATCGCCCTGGGAGGCCTGATCCTGGCCGCCCTCTTCACAAACTCAGTCCTGTGTGACCAATGCCGGGCAAAGAAACCTCCCAGCAAGCACCAGAGTGAGGCCGTTGTGTCATACCACAGCATGACATCCATCAGTGCTGCACAATACATGACACCAAGCCCTCCCACAGCTCCTCCCACAGCTCCTCCCACAGCTCCTCCCACAGCTCCTCCCACAGCTCCTCCCACAGCTCCTCCCAAAGATTCATCGCATCGAACTAATGCTGTGCTGGACTACGGCACCGTACTGTCCACACTTCAGTGATTATGGCACACTCCTCATTGCTGACATGACACAGGCCTGATTGCTGACATGACACATCTGAGCAGTGACATGACGTACATCTGATCGCTGACATGACACACGTCTGAGCACTGACATGACACACGTCAGAGCACTGACAGCAGCCAAGAGTTCGGTGCGTGAGGCATCACCAGTGGACATAACCTTGTCACGGAATGTTGGATTGACTGTGTGTATAGGGAGGGTTAATTGTAGGACACTTACAGACTGTGTATAGGGAGGGTTAATAGTAGGACACTTACTGACTGTGTGTATAGGGAGGGTTAATTGTAGGACACTTACAGACTGTGTATAGGGAGGGTTAATAGTAGGACACTTACTGACTGTGTGTATAGGGAGGGTTAATTGTAGGACACTTACTGACTGTGTGTATAGGGAGGGTTAATTGTAGGACACTTACTGACTGTGTGTATAGGGAGGGTTAATTGTAGGACACTTACTGACTGTGTGTATAGGGAGGGTTAATAGTAGGACACTTACAGACTGTGTATAGGGAGGGTTAATAGTAGGACACTTACTGACTGTGTGTATAGGGAGGGTTAATTGTAGGACACTTACAGACTGTGTATAGGGAGGGTTAATAGTAGGACACTTACTGACTGTGTGTATAGGGAGGGTTAATTGTAGGACACTTACAGACTGTGTATAGGGAGGGTTAATTGTAGGACACTTACTGACTGTGTGTATAGGGAGGGTTAATTGTAGGACACTTACTGACTGTGTATATAGGGAGGGTTAATTGTAGAACACTTACTGACTGTGTGTATAGGGAGGGTTAATTGTAGGACACTTACTGACTGTGTGTATAGGGAGGGTTAATTGTAGGACACTTACTGACTGTGTGTATAGGGAGGGTTAATTGTAGGACACTTACTGACTGTGTGTATAGGGAAGGTTAATTGTAGGACACTTACTGACTGTGTGTATAGGGAGGGTTAATTGTAGGAAACTTACTGACTGTGTGTATAGGGAGGGTTATATGTAGGACACTTACTGACTGTGAGCTCTAGGGGAGGGTTAATTGTAGGACACTTACTGACTGTGTGTATAGGGAGGGTTAATAGTAGGACACTTACAGACTGTGTATAGGGAGGGTTAATAGTAGGACACTTACTGACTGTGTGTATAGGGAGGGTTAATTGTAGGACACTTACAGACTGTGTATAGGGAGGGTTAATAGTAGGACACTTACTGACTGTGTGTATAGGGAGGGTTAATTGTAGGACACTTACTGACTGTGTATATAGGGAGGGTTAATTGTAGGACACTTACTGATTGTGTATATAGGGAGGGTTAATTGTAGGACACTTACTGACTGTGAGCTCTAGGGGAGGGTTAATTGTAGGACACTTACTGACTGTGTATAGGGAGGGTTAATTGTAGGACACTTACTGATTGTGTATATAGGGAGGGTTAATTGTAGGACACTTACTGACTGTGAGCTCTAGGGGAGGGTTAATTGTAGGACACTTACTGACTGTGTGTATAGGGAGGGTTAATTGTAGGACACTTACTGACTGTAAGCTGTGGGGAGGGTTAATTGTAGGACACTTACTGACTGTAAGCTCTGGGGGAGGGTTAATTGTAGGACACTTACTGACTGTAAGCTCTAGGGGAGGGTTAATTGTAGGACACTTACTGACTGTGTGTATAGGGAGGGTTAATTGTAGGACACTTACTGACTGTAAGCTTTGGGGAGGGTTAATTGTAGGAAACTTACTGACTGTGAGCTCTAGGGGAGGGTTAATTGTAGGACACTTACTGACTGTGTATATAGGGAGGGTTAATTGTAGGACACTTACTGACTGTGAGCTCTAGGGGAGGGTTAATTGTAGGACTTTTACTGACTGTGAGCTCTAGGGGAGGGTTAATTGTAGGACACTTACTGACTGTAAGCTGTGGGGAGGGTTAATTGTAGGACACTTACTGACTGTGAGCTCTAGGGGAGGGTTAATTGTAGGACACTTACTGACTGTGTATATAGGGATGGTTAATTGTAGGACACTTAGTGACTGTGAGCTCTGGGGGAGGGTTAATTGTAGGACACTTACTGACTGTAAGCTGTGGGGAGGGTTAATTGTAGGACACTTACTGACTGTAAGCTGTTGGGGAGGGTTAATTGTAGGACACTTACTGACTGTAAGCTGTGGGGAGGGTTAATTGTAGGACACTTACTGACAGTGAGCTCTGGGGGAGGGTTACTTGTAGGACACTTACTGATTTTGAGTTATGAGTCCCTACACAATGTTTGCTCAATTAATCGTAGTCCAGCATGAATCTTTCCTCGATATTTTTGTATATGACCCTACAGGACCGACAACGTGGGTGCAGTGTGGGTGTCCGGTAGTGTAGTGGTTAAGACACTCAAATGTCACTACTGCAGTGAGAGTTTGTGGGTTCGGATCTCGTCTCGGGACACTCTCTGTCTGTGACACCTCTTCGTAGGACTGGCCGTGGGGAGTTTTCTCCGGCTTCCCTCTCACTCCTCTCCCCTCCCTGCATGAAATCTCTTGTGGATGAAGCCAACCAACCAGCTGCTACAGCAGGAACTATAATATATCTTTTGCTCTGTGTTTGTATACCTGGCCTTATGAAAACAATTGCTGTACAATTTCTCATCTTTCGCTCAGCATGTGTTTGATTGTCGCTACAAGATATTTGAACTATTAATAATAGAACATTTACTGATTTTACTGACTACAAGTGATGTTGTTTGTGATATTGTTTGTGATATCAGTCTGTAACGCCTGACGTATAAAACATTTATCGGAATGTTTTAGTGACGATAAGCCCCATATTATGTGCTAGTCTACCCCCATACTTCTCACCCTATCCATTTCGACTTAATAAGGAGAACCCCAAACCGAAGCTGACTCCTTCTGGGCCTGAACAACACAGTGACCGCCCAAGGGCCAGTACATTTGTTGGATACAAGCACATCGCCTTCCGTGGGTTAGTTCCCTTTTCAAGAAAAGCACAGCGTGAAACAAATGTGAACTAACTCATCGTCATACTTCAGTCAGTCAGTCAGTCAGTCAGTCAGATGGATAGACGCGGCAGCTGACAGCGCCGCCACTCTTGTCTATTGTCCAGTCTTTGATGTTCGTAAGTCAGTTCTTTCTCTGACCACCGCGGCGTCGGCCACCCTTAAAGGTTAGTCCTCCACAAGGTGTCGTGCCGGGTCACGTGACCAAAGACCAGGTTACTTCGCTTGACTGTTGATAGTAGAGGTTCCTGGTGTCCTACCAGTGTGGCCATCTTGTTTCTTACAAAGTCGTTGGTTCTCTGTTCTTTGTATGAGATCCGGAGCAGCCTCCTCAGACACTTGTTCTCGAATGCCTGGATTCTCCTTTCTGTGTCGGCGAGTAGAGTCCACGTGTCACATCCGTAGAGCAGGATTGGCACTACCAGGGATTTGTACAGCCTGTACTTGGTAGTGAACCTTATCTTGTGGCTATGCCAGATCCTATCTAGCCTACCCATTGCTGCTGTTGCTGTTGTGGTCCTGATGGGGATATCTGGCGTGGAGCTGCCGTCCTTGGAGAAGGTGGCTCTCAAATATTTGAAGCTGTTTACATCTTCAAGCTGTACCCCGTTCATGTAATCTCTGCTTTGCCGTTGCCATTGATCAAAATCCTTCTAAGTTTACATGAAAGAAATACACAATACAATACAACACATCTTTATTGTCTATGTCTGGTCACAACAGAGATAGAAAAAGAAATATCATTGTCTAGTTCTGTCAATAGTCCAGACAACCCTGCCTGATCTTGGCCTGAGTGGAATATGGATAAACCAGAAAAGCATAAATATATTAGGTGAGAGATAAGTCCCTTCAGGACCAGTATACCGCAGTTGGCAAGGACAACTAGACTCCAAACAAATATACCCAAAATTACAGAATGTT